>JAAIXJ010001911.1:718370-978678 GCA_013403705.1 Heliconius hermathena | reverse complement strand
TTCGTCTGTCAGTTGACATAATTATTATATCAAACTACCGCCAACGATTTCTTAATTGCCTCGCGTACTGCCCTGGATTCCTGCAGAATGAGCTGATAGTATCTTGCCCTCTGGTATGGTGGGTTTGAGACTTCAATGATTTAATGAGTGGGTCCCAGGTGGTAGAAAGCTTCCAGCCATCCTCTCTATTGAAATTAGGATATTTTTGTATTTCAATAGCCTCGCGGATCATTCTAGGAATGTATCTGTTTTCCTTAGCGAGGATTTGGGGTTTATCAAACCTAATGTAGTGGCTGGGTTTATCCACAGTATGTTCACACACAGCTGACTTCGATACATGCCCATTCTTGATATCGGAGATGTATTCCTTCACAAATACCGTAAAATCTTAAATATAGTAAAATCTTAAATATACGCGAATAATCCGGTTAAATTAGTTTCATTTAAAATGTGTAATAATCTTGAAAATCAAAGAACTTATAAATAATATACTAATAATATAAATCCGATTTTTTTTGGATGAACGCGCACACACAGCTATTAAGCATTTGTCAACGTGGACGAAGATGCAAGTGAATATTATTTTTTTATAATAATAAATACTATTCGATATCGAATGATTACTACTACGGACCAACTATATAACCACCATAACAAAAAGCAATCCACTCAAACCTAACAAAATTGCATTCATTTGACAAAAACAGCGTATCGCAAGCGTGTCTAACCAACTTCTACAACTCTACTCTACAATTCTACACTTCTACAACAGTTAGTACATTTCGAAACTCAATAAGCGACAATTGGTGTCGTCCGGCGATCACTGGAGAGCAAGGATTCAAATCTACATAACAGCGTCAACGTTCGACGTTTGTAACAAGCGCGCCTTATAAATGCTAACAATAACTGAATGTGAATAGTTTTGGATATTTCAATATGGCTAAAGTGCTTGTATCGTGTTTCTGTCTGTGTATTCCTAGTTATACCTCTATATAGAATCGTGGGATATTGTGTCCGTGAATGCGATGGTTGTGGGTTCGATGTCAATCGGAGTAATTAATTATTGTCGTTTTCATGCTCTGGCGAGATAAAAAGTTGAAACATAGTATACAATGTCTCGATTTGACAAAACGGGGTGTGGAACATCTTGACGATCGGTTCTGTCTACTTTGCTCCATGCATATCTATCTATATAATTTTTTAAGACATTTCTAGCATAATATGGGACAGTGCTTGTTTTATTTTTTTTAATATTAAAATTAACTATAATAATTATAATTTAAAATTAATTCTCAATATTATATATAACAAAAGATTGTCTTTTTACTTTTAAAATAAAGATATACGTGTATGTATAGTAAACACTATTAGAAAGCATTTTTTTTAAACTAAACTATATATAATTAAACTATATTTCATATATAATTTTACTGATGATATTGTCCTTCGAAATAGAATACAATAGCAGCTTTATTGTTAGTTCCAACTGATATGAATGAGTGAATTGATTTCATCTGTCACAAAGGACATACAGTATCATTTTGTGAATCGTAAAATATTTATTTTATTTTATATTATTAGCATTATAATTGAAATTTTGCGTTAAAATATGACTAGTTTTACTATACTTTAATTTTGTATGGAATTGAATATTTACTTTATATATATTTAGATATTATATATGTCTTATCACATTATGGTTATCACATATCTAACTAAACCCGATTCATAAAAAAAATAGTACGTATTCCAAAATAAAATAGTTAAGAAAGGAGAGAAAGCGCGACGTTGAGTTCCGCCACTCAACACGTAATTCTTCGGAAGAACTCGGTGGTACATAGGGAATGAAAGTGTCTTAATAAAGAACTGGGTGTCTTAACATTAAGTTTCCAGGATCCTTCTGCATACTCTGCTTTGTGCGGGATGAAGTGAAAAAAGTACATATAAAAAGATAAAAAGCGGTATGGAATTCTGCACTCAACATGTAATTTCCCCAAAATTGGGCGAAAAATAAGGAATGGAGAATAAATTTAAATTAATTAATAGTAAATATATTTACTAAGCAAGAGTACTTGAACAAGTAACTATAAGGATATGTTTAAGTACAAATTTAAAATGCCACCACCCTTTATAGCTTCCTTCTTAAAAACAGTGTCCAATAAGGGAGAGGCAGTTCTAAAGAAGAAAACTCGACTAATCCTCTCGAGATGAAAAAGTGGAAAAGATATAAAAGCTGGCGAGTAATCGATCCACCGAATAGAGTTAGTATGGCAAAGTGTTGTGTGGACCAATTCACGAGATAAAGCGATATATTGAACATTAACAAAAATACTTTTTTTTATTTACATTGTGTAAATAAAAAATATATTTAAATTCTGTTGTTTCAAACTAAGTACACGCATGCATCCATGTACTTAGTTTGACTAGATCAACATTTATATTTAATCTTAAGTACCGGTACGTTAATAACTATTTTGTACTGGAAACTTGTCTATAGTGTGGCCAGTCGTGGCGCAGGGGCACAAAGTGTGACTGTAAAACCGACTGGTTGTGGGTTCGATCCCCACTCGAGGAGATAAAATATTTACTTAAATTTATATTTCCATTTCTTCGCTCTGGTGTCGAAGCAAAGCGCGGCGTTGAGTTCTGCCACTAAACACGCAATGCCTCCAGAATTCGGCAGAAAGTGGGGAACGGAGTGTCTTAACACTAGGTTCCCTCTGTCTGCCCCGCTGTGTGTGGGATACGGCGTGAAGCTGATTTAAACTTATCTATATTTTTTCAGCTTCACGCTGTGTGCTATATATATTATAGAAGTGTGTATAAAAGGAATTTAGTGTTAAGATAGTCCGCCCAATTTTCGAACGTCACGGCGGTCCCAAATTATATATTTTATAAGAGACATAATGTGTAAAATAGAGTAATCCTCTTCATGTGCTTTATTAATAAAAATCTCCTCCGCTTATAGTCTCGTACCACGCTCTACGAGTTAGAAGTTGAATACTCGCGGGTTTTAGGTAACAGATGGCAAGTGATGGAATTATTATCGTAGCTTATAATTTATTTTAGTCATTTATACTTAGTTAACTTACAACTTACACTGCACCGACGCTTTGGTAAAATATGTTTGTGGGAAATGAGAAGTTTTACGTTCTTTTTAGTAGGTACTGGAAGTTTTGATTTGTTTTAAAAATATATTTTTTTTTTATTATATTATTATTTATACTTAAATGTTTAACTAAAAAAGATCTTCAATTTTAGAATATTAGACGGAGAAATTTGTCACAGGTAAATCACTCAATTTCCTCATCATCCTTACTTTGTTAAGTCGAACTTCAGAGAAATTGTGCTTAATATTATAATAGTAAGCAATTCTACGAAAAAATTATAGATTTTTTTTTAGTGGAACACGTCAATTTCAGTTTCGAAATGAAAAATGTTTTTGTGTTGAATAGTCCTTTTATAGGAGAAGGGAGAAGAGGGGAGGGGGAGCTACCCCACACTAAGAATGTCTCATGTTTCATACACACCGAATTGTTATTTTCAAGCTATGTTAAAAAATATTATATATATAGAATTTTTCACGTATTAAATTTTAAATTGGTATTAAAATTGAAAAGCCACTCACAAACTAGCGCACACAAAGAGATAGGTACACGCGTAATTTTTTCTCTATTTTCTGTTTATTGTAAAAGCTATTTGCTTTGTTAGGCTTGACCGAGTTTCTGTCATTACCGGTAGCGCTGTCGCGGGAAGGAAGTGATGCAGCTTCATTTATACCACAACGAGTATTATATGTTATAATGATTGGTAGTTTAAATAGGAATATTAATTAATTATATTTATTGGCGATGACCTACTATTTGTACCCTAGATTGTTAATATTTAAAAATGGTTGAAAATATATATATTTTAGCTTTACATTTTATAACGGGTTATGCAGAAGGAGCCTCAAAATATAAATATAAAACAATTTCTTTTAAATAAAGTAATATCTTTGATGTTGTGGGTTCGATTCCCACTCGTGAAAATGGAATGTTTTATATTTTCATTTACCCTTTACGCCAGTCAAAACGCATTGCCGTTAAATTCGGCGAAAATGGGCAACGAATGTGGAAATATATATGGAAATGGAATGTCTTAACACTAGGTTCCCAGAGTGATTTGAAGCTAAAAAAACAAACTTTCTTCTAATTTAAAGAATGAATTAACTAATAATGTCACTTTCACGTTCCACAAATAAAAATGAATTACGATTTCCCACCAAAGAAATATTAAAAATAAATAAACTTTCCTTTCCATTACTCACTTTCCACTTCAACACCTTCACAGCTAACCTCCCTCAAAGTCAAAATTGGCTCTACAATTACCAAATTCGTCTAAACTTATCACGAGTTCAACTTACTTCAAGTACATACGAGGGTAGACTCAGCCAAGTAGGACTATCAATTAGACTCAATAATTATACAATTAAAATTATTCACCAAGTCATTTTAGTATTGAAACTGTACCTGTTATATAAATTACACTCCACATTGACAGCTAATTGAAGTTATAAAGTTATATGCTCAAAATCCTCTCGCAGTCTAATTAGAATGCGAATTACGTGTAGTTTCTCCTTGTCTAAGTTTGTTAAACGAACTTTATATGGACTTGGTAAAATAATTGTTAGACCATAATATAATTTTGTTTATTAAATATAGTTTTAAACCAGCGTTGTGGAGCTGTTTAACCTGCCGTAACTGAAATTTTGGATATTTGAAATAATTTTATTTTCATAATCTAAACAGAAATTGATATAGTATGTCCTTATTCGTATCCAAACCTGTATATGTATAATATACTGTTACGGGAACAAATGTGTACTCGTATATCGTGATTTTGTGACGGACTTAAGACGTAACTAGTTGTTGTCATTAACGTTGCCAAACTAAAAATAGTATCATCATCAAAAATTCGCGAACTCCCCTACATCATAATTCTCTTATAATCATTACATGATTCCACTACAAAGGTTGCTTTTTAAATTGTATTGTAAAATTGCTGAATCTATGCAATTTTAGTTTGTTTATGACATTTCCCCTTGCTGTTGTTATTCTCCTAAAATAACAAAAATCTAAAAATGTATTTTAAAAAAAAATTGTCGAAATTATAACTTCATTATACTAAAATAAATAGTACTGGGATAAATTATACTTTTAACTTTGTAGAAGAATTGAATCTTCTTTTCACCTGTTAAATTTACACTGACTACTTATCACTTTCACACGTCTAGCTGGTCTAGAAGAGCGTAGAGCATCTAACGTAGAGTTAAAACATGCCGTTCTACAGTTTCCACCCATATTTGAAATATGTACTTCTTCTTACTGAATCAAAAAATGAAAAAAAAAATAATACAATCGATACCGAGTGAGTGCAAGTGCACAACAATCGCGTTTAATTAAAATACTCTGCTTCTTCATCAAGATAGCCCAGAAACTTAAAATACAAAAAAATATTTCAATTTGTAAGGTTACTAACCTTACAGGCTTGGCATAAATTTCATATTCCGATATAAAATTGAAATAGCGCTTCTAAAATTCAAAAATCTTAAAATTCAAACCACCTCACCTCAAGTCTGAGTAAAGAATGTAGATTAAATATGAGTATCGTTATCTACGGCTTCAAATAGCTTTGTACACTTGAATTTTCAATAAAAAAATCTTTTACAATATAATTCTTGTCTTTCAAGTAAGTTAAAGTTTTCTTAACATGACTGTGTAACTTTTCAGTTGATGTAAACATATATATTTACTTAAATTAAAAAAAATAGAATAAATGAGAAGAAATATATACATATATGTATATAGCACGACAAAATTAACAAAGAAAACCAGTTCAAATACTATGATTAATGACTGTCTCGACTGAGGTCCGACACATATTTACATATTTTATGCTATATTTTTATATATTTTATTTATTTATTTTTTTAGCTTCACGCTGTATCCCGCATTTAGCAGGGTAGGCAGAGGGAACCTACTATTAAAACACTCCGTTCTCTCTCTTCCTCCTTCTCTTTCTTTCTCTCTCTCTCTCTCTCTTTCTCTCTCTATCTCTCTCTGTTTATATCTGTTTCTAATAAAGTAGTTATTTTATTAAGTATTATTTTAACCTGATATACTTACTATAAAAACATTAATAGAACATGGATAAATGTAGTAAAATATCTTCAATTATCTATTTAACTTAATTATGTATCACAGCTACATTTGTAATGAGACAACAAACGGACATGAAATTTTAAGAAAAATACAAAAATAATATGACGGGACTGTAATAATTTAAAGCGTCTTTTACACTAATGTACATTTAAATTTTGAGCTTTATTATTAAAGAGATAAAATCTAAACTTGTTTGTATCTTCCTAAATTTCTTATATAAGCTTCAAGTATAATTTTTTACTTGGTGTAAAAAGATAACACATGTTTAAAAACATTAGGTTATTACTAATGGGTTAAGTAATTTAAAAGACTTCAACTGTGGTTTTAACTTCTCAATAAGCTTGTATAACTACTGAGGGGTGATATTTTTTTATGTATTTAATAACTTTGTTACAAAAACATCTATAAAACGTTATTAATTAGAAGAGAAAGGAAAATAATAAGTAATGTATTACTAAAAACTATTTTGTTTATTTTTTTTTTACAAAACATCTAGCACAACTATTAGAGGGTATAACGAAGATACGTATATGCATATATACGTAAATACATATAATACATCGGTTAAAGTTAAGTAAATAACAAAAAAGTCATCACATTTACTGTTGTTAAATTACATGAATTTTAATATATCAATTGTCTGAAATTTGGTCATTTTTATATGCAAGCAGAGTTTACACCATGCTGATTATGTTGAAATATTATTATTTTAATTTATAATATGAATGTAATTAATTTATATTATTATATCTGGTATAGTAACTCAATACTTAGTCAAATTTGTGACAGTTTTTCTTTTAATTGAATAGTATTATACTACATCCAAAAATTTATTAAAAGTGTAAGCTAAAAGTTATAAGACAAAAAATAAATATACATCTCTATGAGACCGTTGTGATGCAGTGGAACAGTGCCTGACAGTGAATACGGCTAAGGGCTTCAATTCCACTCATTGGAATTAATTATTTTTATATCTTCACACCGGTAACAAGACAATACACGTGAAAACGCACGTCTTGAAAGGAATAGTGATCTGTTCCCCACGCACTGTGATCTTAACACTAGGTTCCTTCTTCCTATCCTACAATTTGCAAGATATCACCAGAAGCAATAACTATAATAATAATAATTATTAATAATAATAGGTAAGATATAGTTTTTGCTCTTTTGAATGTTCATTTCAAATAAAATAAGTTTTCATTAATACGGAAACCGTTGAAATTTCACATACACGGTGCACTTTAGACAAAACAAATGTTTTTGCTTACCACGAGTATGTGGTCCCATAAGAAAGCTCTTTGAAAATGAAATTGAGATTTCGCCACTTTTCATTTCAAAGCTTGTGAAATTTAGGCTTCAAAATCCTTTGTAATGAATTCCCCTTCTATCTAAACAGCTACATATGTACGTTCAAACTAAACTAGATTTATAGTTGCATTTCCATCTGTCTGTCTGTTGCGTTTGTCTTTGATATTTTCTCAGCAAAACTGTTTGTGAAACATTTTTTGAATAAGCAAATCTATGAAATCGTAGAAGTATGCCTTTTATTAATATTTAATGTGGAATTAATTATTATATATAAATATTTTTAATTACTTCGCTCTGGCACCAAGGCAAAAGCCCGACGTTCAGTTCTGACACTCAACACGCCTCGAAAAATTTTGCAGAAAGTTGGGAACGAAGTGTCTTAACAGGAGGTTCCCTCTGCTTGCCCTGCTATATACGAGATACAGCGCAAAGCTGAAAAAAAAACATTTAAGTAAATCAATCGACTATAAACCCGACAAGTTGTGTGTTCGATTCCCACTCGAGGAAACGAATATTAAATATTTTTATTTCTTTTCGCCACTCAACATGCAATGCCTCCAGAATTCCGCAGAAAGTGGTGAACGGACGCACCTTATTGGAAACGGAGTGTCTTAACACCAAGTTCCTTCTGCCTACTCCGTTTTGTGTGGGATATAGCGTGAAACTAAAAAAGTATAGCGGTTTTTGTGAACTACGCTATTTAATAATATTCTATATTTTCAATTATGGAGTGAAATTAAATTTCCAAAATTTTGTGGAATAATTGTCCAAATTTATTTACACTTTAAGAAGATACACAAGAGAATAATTTTACACACTCACAGAAGGAAATAAAGAAATTTAAAGAAATAGTAAAAGAAACAGATAAGCGAAACAGATACGTATTAGCAAGAAGATAAGGCTTAAAATTGAAAACAAGCAATGAGTACAATATTAAAACAAGTGAACGTCGCAAGCGATAGTAGCCGACTCTTTACTCGTAGCTAGCAAGCAGGCTACGTCACGCACAGCAAAAAAACTCGAAACAAGTTTATCTTGCGAATGCGCTGCGTGCGGATGAATTATAATAAATATAAATATTAACTTTAGTTTTAAGTAAATTTGAAAATAGAATATAGTGTAGTATTTGTATATATTATTATTAATTAATTTTATTAAAAGTTAATATTCACTACAGTACTCCCCCCCAGAGACCTGGTTAAGGGCGATAGTAATCTGGAAATCTAACTGTTCTGCCGCTTCGTGTCCGCTTCTCAAGTTTCTGCTCCACATCAGACTGAGAGATTGCCTTTGGTGCAGTAACTGGTCTGTTTGATACAGGAACGGCCTCTCGCGTAACATATGCGGGCTTGAGCCTGTCCACACTTACGTTGTTAGGCTTACCAGATATGTCTATCTGAAAATATTTAGGCGTCCTTTTAAGAACCTTGTACGGGCCTGCATATGGTGGTTCCAGTGGTTTGCGGACGTGGTCCTGCCGTAAAAAAACATGTGTCGAGTCTGCAAGGTCGGCCGGAATATGAAAAGGACCTGTCCTATGCCATGACGTGGGCTTCGGCGAGAGTCGTGCCATACTAGCACGAAGACGAGTAACCAGATTTGTGATATCACCTGTCTTGTAATCTTCAGAGGGTGCGAGAAATTGTCCTGGAAGACGAAGGGGCTCCCCGTAGACCAGCTCAGCTGCTGAAGCCTGAATGTCGTCCTTCCAGGCGCTACGGATGCCCAGCAGCACTAACGGAAGTGCTTCCGTCCAGGTTGAAGAGGAATGGCACATGATAGCTGCTTTTAGCTGCCGATGAAGTCTCTCGATCAAGCCATTGGAAGCTGGGTGATATGAAGTGGTTCTAAAATGATGTGCACCAATCATGGCTGATAGTGCCTTGAAGAGATGCGACTCGAATTGACGTCCCCTATCGGTTGTAATTCGAAGAGGGCAACCAAATCTTGCTATCCAACCAGAGAGAAGGGCGGCCGCACAGGAATCAGCTGTGATGTCTTTGAGTGGGTATGCCTCAGGCCATCGTGTGAAACGATCGATGACTGTAAGGCAATACCTGAAATCAGACGAAATGGTTAAAGGTCCGATAATGTCGAGGTGGATGTGTGCAAACCTCGACGTAGGAGTTGGGATTGAGGATAAGGGAGCAAGGGTATGACGGTGAACTTTGCTCTTTTGACAAAGTATACACTCTCGTGTCCACTCTCTACAGTCCTTGCGAATCCCTGGCCATACGAATCTCTGTGTTACCAGCCGCACTGTAGCTGTCCTACCAGGATGGCTCAAGCTGTGTAACGCTTCAAAAACTTGTCGGCGAAATTTCTGAGTAATGAACGGGCGTGGAGAAGACATTGATACGTCACAGTAGATCTTCTGGTTAGAGTCTGGCAAGTCTACCTTAACGAGTTTTAACGATGAGCCTTTTTGAAGCAGACCTAGCAGTTCAGGATCAGTATCTTGAGCAAGTGCCAGAGCCTGGTAATCAATAGAACGACTCACCTCTTCCAGTCGTGACAATGTATCAGCCACTACGTTCAAACGTCCTGGTAAGTACTGAATACTGGTTGTGAACTGTGAAATATAGTCAAAGTACCGATATTGGCGCGGTGAGCATTTCTCCCTATTAATGTTGAATGCATAGGTGAGAGGTTTATGATCAGTGTGAATCACAAAGTTTCTAGCTTCAACCATGTGTCGAAAATATTTAATGGCTTCATAAATAGCTAAAAGCTCTCGGTCGTAAGGACTATACTTCTTTTGTGCGGATGTTAATTTCTTAGAAAAGAAACCAAGAGGTTGCCATACGTTGTTGACACGTTGCTGAAGTACTGCTCCAATACCGACATCAGATGCATCAGTGGCAATAGCTAGTTCTGCAGATGGATCCGGATGAGCTAATAACGTGGCTTGAGATAAACAAGTCTTACATTTATCAAAAGCTTCCATCATCTCAGGTGTCATTGTGATCGGCCTAGCTCCTTTCATCTTGGGTCCTAAAAGCGCAGAGTCTAATGGTGCTTGAATGTTTGCGGCGCCGGGAATAAAACGACGATAAAAGTTAAACATACCAAGGAAACGTCTTAATTCCTTAGCAGTTTTAGGCACGCTGCACTCCTGTATGCTCTTTACGTTCGTTTCTAAAGGTTGAGTCCCAGAACCTGACACTAGGTAACCAAGAAATTTTACCTGTCGCTGCCCGAAGACACATTTGGATGTGTTTATCAAAACACCATACTCCTTGAGCCTGGTGAAGAGTAGTCTGATATGGCGCTGATGTTGCTCTTCAGAACTGGAAAATACCAAAATGTCGTCTAAGTAACCAAAACAAAACTCATCAAAGTCACGTAGTACTTCGTCCATGAACCTTTGAAATGTTTGTGCTGCATTGCGCAGTCCGAAGGTCATGTACGGGAACTCAAAAAGTCCAAAAGGAGTTGTAATGGCTGTTTTGTGGATATCTTCGACGTGTACCGGTATCTGATTGTACGCCTTAACCAAGTCGATAGTTGAAAATACTGAACAATCAGAGAGTTGATAGGAAAAATCTTGAATATGGCGAATAGGATACCTGTCAGGTACTGTGCGAGCATTGAGTGCTCTATAATCACCACATGGTCTCCATCCGTCGTCCTTCTTCTTAACTAAGTGCAGAGCAGAAGACCACGAACTGTTAGACGAGCGGGCAGTTCCCTGTGAGAGCATATCATCAAATTCTTTTTTGGCCGCTTTCAGTCTAACTGGGTCTAAGCGACGAGGTCTACTAGTAACTGGTGGTCCGGGAATGGTTTTGATGTAATGCACAGTATTATGCTTAGGTAGGGAAGACGTACCTGATGGTCTCGTTACCTCTGGGAACTCATGAAGCAGCTGATGGTATTTTGATTCTCCCGAGATGGCTTTGACCGACGCAAGGTCATCGGAGATATTTTCTTTTAGTGCTTGCACTGATAGAGTAGTAGTTCCATCGACGAGGCGCTGATATCTGCAATCTACAAGAAGATTGTAAAATATCAGAAAATCTACGCCAATAATCGGCTTTGAAACATCAGCGATGGTAAATTTCCAGGTGAAAGTACGTCGCAGTCCTAGGTCCAACTGCAATAATGTAGGACCATAAGTGTGAATGACTGTACCGTTGGCTGCCATAAGTTCATACTTCGTCTTGGTACAGGGCGCCTTGGTAGCCAACCGTGGAAAAACACAGAGATCAGAACCAGTATCTATGAGGAAAAGCATTTTTGAAATACGGTCGGTAATAAAAAGACGGCCTGTAGGTAAAGGGCAGACGTTGGCCGCTACTTCCGGCTGCCCAGAGAGTTTTCCGATTCTCCGTAAGTACATGGCTGTACACATTTCTTTGCGCTGGAACCAAATTTAAAATGGTACCAACATTTTTGGTGGGAAGTTAACTTCCGACGATGCCTGGAATGGCTCCGGGAACGCTCTCTGAACTTGAATGGTACCGAATTGTGACGTACCTGGGTCGAGAGTTCAGATACCTGCTTGGTCAGGAGTTGGATCTGCTTGGCCATTTCTTCCAACATGGAGGGTGCAGGGGGTGTGGCCATCGCAGACGTGCTTGCGACTTGTGGTGATGAGGGTGCTATTTCGTGCACCTTGTCTGCCAGGTCAGCTAATTTTTCTATAGGTAGATCAGGCTGCGAAGCTATAACAGTTTGAATATTTTGCGGTAATCTACTAGACCATAATGTTTTTAAAAAATCTTTGGGGACAGACAAACCCGCAAGATCTTGTATGTATCGCAGAAACTGCGATGGCTTGCGATCACCTAGCTGCTCATGCCTCAGCAACTGCATCACCTTCTTTTCCTGAGACGCAGATAATCTTTTAATTAGCTGCGTTTTAAGAGTGATGTATTTATCCGTCTCGGGAGGAGAAATTATAATATCCTTCACCTCGACAGCAAATTGATTGTCCAACTGAGCGGCAACGTAATAAAATTTTGTAGCATCACTTGTTATATTAGATAAAGCAAACTGACCTTCAATTTGTGAAAACCAAAGGGCTGGTTCTTCCGGCCAGAATGGTGGAATACGCACGCCAATCCTACAAACGTTGGATGTAGTCGCGTCCTCCATCGTGTACTAGAGGTCACCTTGCAAAGGTCGTCAAAATGGCCTCTTGCCGTTTTTAATCTTCTCGCCAGCAGAAAACGTAGATATTTAACGTAGTGTTCACTAATTTCGGGGTCACCAATATAGCGGTTTTTGTGAACTACGCTATTTAATAATATTCTATATTTTCAATTATGGAGTGAAATTAAATTTCCAAAATTTTGTGGAATAATTGTCCAAATTTATTTACACTTTAAGAAGATACACAAGAGAATAATTTTACACACTCACAGAAGGAAATAAAGAAATTTAAAGAAATAGTAAAAGAAACAGATAAGCGAAACAGATACGTATTAGTAAGAAGATAAGGCTTAAAATTGAAAACAAGCAATGAGTACAATATTAAAACAAGTGAACGTCGCAAGCGATAGTAGCCGACTCTTTACTCGTAGCTAGCAAGCAGGCTACGTCACGCACAGCAAAAAAACTCGAAACAAGTTTATCTTGCGAATGCGCTGCGTGCGGATGAATTATAATAAATATAAATATTAACTTTAGTTTTAAGTAAATTTGAAAATAGAATATAGTGTAGTATTTGTATATATTATTATTAATTAATTTTATTAAAAGTTAATATTCACTACAAAAGTATTATAAATCTGATTAAATATTTTTATTTAAATAAAATATAAAAAATAATATTATATAAAAAAATAAACGAGAATCTGATCCAGTACTACCCTCTCTCCTCTACGCCTCTTGTAGTATTGTAAAGCTAAGTAATAATTTTAAACATAAGCACATCTAAACTATTAATAGGTGTTAAAAAGCACTTAATGTATTTTAAGGCTATATCGTAAACTAAGTGAGAGATAATCCTGGATATAGTATGTACCTAATACTTCTTTTTAACATATTTAAAGTTTTATGCCACCTCACTCAGGAAAAGTACTTTTTTAAAAAAACATATGAAATATTTGAACGCCTATATGTGGATTACAAGCGTTCAAATTTTCGTTCAATTTCCTTAAAAGTATTTTTATATATTTTTTAATATTCGATTATTCTTTTTAATATTGAAATGAAGTAAAATTAAGTATAACAATTGTGCTACCGTACGGTTCCGTTTTTTTACTATATAAGCGGCCATATCTACGCGGCTAAGTAAATGTAGCGCGGCTAAGTAAATGTAGAAATATGATTTTTCAAAAAATCAAGGGAGTGTAGATTGAGAGATTGAGTATATGGTTTGAATTTCAACTCGATATCTTCAAGTGTTCCTGAAATAAAGGTTATTGTCTGGCACACAGACGAAGCACACGAACAAACAGACAGACGGGCGAAGGGACAAAAAAGTGATCTTATAAGGGTTCCTTTTTTCCTTTTAAAAGGACCCTAGCTTAAAAAAAACATTATTTTTACTTCTATTATATTAACAAAATGCCCCTAATAATAAATTTTCTAGTAAATATATCTTCCAGGTACAGACATCGATCAGTTACAATTTTATTACATAAATACATGAAAGAATATTACACTCAAATAAATATTTAACAAAATAACTCTATAATGTTTATGTATATATATATAATTATATCCATAACCACCCATTAACACCTGTTTTAACTTCACTTAATGACGTTAAAACGAGGCGTTCTGTCACGCTCTCCGCATTAACAACTGACAATAAACTAAATTACCGTCCACGATTTACTGTAATGTACTTACTTCTGTAAGATGTTGGGGCTTTTTGTTTAAATATAAATATATTTTGTATCTTAGATATATGATTTGGGATAGGCAATGGTAAATTAGAAATATTCTTTTCATATTTCACACCTATATAGAACCATCCAATCCACCTATATAGAAACATAGCATATGCTAATTGTTGTTACTCAACGTAGCATTTCATTTTCAATATTTGTATGGATATTGTACTTCTTAATTAAGAATATGAAACAACTACTGCTTTTATTTGGTTATGGGTAAGAAGAGCGAACCTAGGAACATAGTGTTAAGATAGTCCGTTCTCCACTTTGAACGAATTCTAGAGATCGACTGGCCTAAACAATCAAAAATATCATAAATAACTAGTTGAAAATGTCTAGAGGCTGCCGTGGTGCAGGGGCACGAGCGTGTGACTGTAAATGCGACGAGTGTGGGTTCGATTTCCACTCAGAGGAATGAAATATTTGTGCAGCGTGAATTAAAAAAATCAAATACTATAATACCAATGATACGGGATGGGGGCGTGCAAAAAGTATGAGGTCCCGCCGGAGAGTATGTATAAAGAGTTTAGTGGCAATGGACCAAGCAAAAGAGGTATCAAGGAACTGAAGCATTTGGCGCTCTTTTCTCTTTGGCTGCCCCGCTAAGAATAAAGCCTGAAACTAAATAAAGAAATACTTAAATATAAACAAAACACTTAAATACCACTAAAAAGTTTTTTTTTAAATTTTACTGCACATTTATAATATAATCATAATAACTTCAATACTTCAATAATATGACCTATCAAACCATCTCTTACAAGTGCTGAGACCTAAAAAAAGCTGAAAACGTGCGAAAAGCGAAATGAATGCCTATTTCATATAATATAAGCACAAAGATATCCTGAGATTCGTTTAAATCCATTTAAAAGAGCGAGCGGTTATTTTTAATGAAACGCTATACAAAATGGGGCTCATAATCTGATGCATTTCTTTATATAAACTGGTTGGAATACCAAATAAATGGTGGTAGGCGGTTTTTTTTATATTTTTAATAAGCGACGCAACGGTTGATGTAAACGTGGAATTTTATTAAGCTTATAGAAAGGTTTTTGCTATGAAATTACACTATGTTGATTTTAACTCTATGAAATAAATGTAAACGGGTTATGCTCACGAGTTTTATTTTTATAATATCGCAAAAACCTTTTTGTCTCTCCTCGGAAATTGTTTAATAGGCTGTTGGCAGGCTTATACACTACGATCTATTTAACAAAAAAATATATTATAAATATATAAAACTTATGAGCGTTGAGAGTTCTAAGTTCGATACCCGCTCGTGAAAATGTTTAATTAGAAATATTTTTAACGTAAATCTGAATGGGGAACTGACTCATAACGTCAATGTCTCGACTTAATCCAAAAACAGAAAGAGAGTGGACTCATCATAACTTTTTCTCTGCCTAAATTGATAATAAATAATGCATTAAGAATTCCACATAACATAGCGAGGGAACCGCTGGAGTCTATTAAAAAGATACTCCGTTTCCAACTTTCCGTCGAATTTTTGGACTGCTTCGACGAAGCAGTGACGAACGAAAATAATTTAGCTAAAATATTTTTCATTAAAATAAGAAAAACAAAGGTTTCTCTGAAAAACCTATCTTTCTCACACCTACCTTCCACAAACAACAGCTCTTCAAAGCCATATTTCCTTTTATAAAGACAAAACGCCATCGCCATCTGAATGTAATAACTTAATGTGAAATATAACAGCGTTTTACTCTCAAAAGCTAAAAAACACGATACAAAATTTTGACGCGCTCGGATAAGCAAATCAATTTAGATTGTAACACCGTGACTAACGCTCGTCTCTGTTATCTTAGATATTCATAGGAGCCTCTTATCAGTTTCGAATGGCTTTACACGTATAATGCTTTGTATTGGGGGTGTGTGAAAATAACGTGGCTGTAAAGGTGTTTTTTTGATTTGTAATGAAATTTATATTTCGTATTTTTTCCTTTGTGTTTGTGAAGAACACAACGTGTTCGTATTATGTATTTGTAAACAGCTTTTTATTTGTAAAAGGATTTATTTTTATCTCCGAATTCCGCAAATAATCATGTAATATTTCTAAATTCGCCGGCAAGTGGGAGAAAGGAAGACAAGTGTCATACAGACTGTAATTGGACTGTGTATCTTTGTGTATGTTGTGGACGCAATTAAAAATGATAGGCGCACTTTATAATTTAAATATCAAATTCACTTATCCATTTTTACAAAATTACATTCCATTCAATTCCTATTCAGGGAAACAAGAACATGGCAAAGCGTGCCGTTGAATTTGGCCACTCAACATGCAATGTCTGGAATACGAGCGGAGAGAGCATAGAACCGATTTTTTTAACACTAGGTACCATATTTATAAATCGCTTTCAACTCAAAGGTCGCTTAGCCCGTATTTATGAATCGATCTCAACTCTGAGATCGATCTTGGGAGCGATCTTGATATATCGATTTCATTCAAAATTATTTCTTTGAATGAAAACCGCATCTCAAGATTTATAAACAAGAGCGATTTATAAACAAGTACGGTTCTCTTTTAATTTAATAACCGAGAAATACACATACATTGTTAAAAAGTAAACCCTGATTCCAAGTGTTCCTTTAGTTTCACCTGATTTTACTGACACCGCTCCATCAATCGTAAAAGGAAAATAATAACTGATAAAAGCCGTCGTATCAAAGCGATTTGAATAGTGCCATAAAATACGTATTGAAGCGTTCTTTTAACAATAACAGTGAACTGTATAGGGGAGAATCTAATGTTTCTTTCTAAATCTAGGGGTAGTGGGTTAATATAACATTTTTAATTATATTGGTATTTATTTTTACACGAAATGGGCTAGCGACAATTGATATTGTATCGCCATTCTCAATAAAATCGTAAAGTAGGATAGAAAGAGGGAACCCAGTGTTAATACATTCCATTTCCCTCTTTCCGCCCAAATTTCGAGAATTGCGTGTTGAGTTGCGGGACTTGTTACCAGAGCAAGGAAATAAAAATGATTAGTTCTCTAAATCTAAAGAGGAAATATATATTGAAATATATTCAAATTTAAAAAAAACTAAAATATACATCCACCCCATCCATCTATAAGGCAAGTCGTGTCGCAGGTCGTGTCGTAAAGCGTGTGACAGTGAACGCAACAGCTTCGATCTCCACTCAAAAAAATGAAATATTTAATATTTTCATTCGGTCGCTCTGGTTCGCGGCGTTTAATTCTGCCATTTAAAAAGCGTCTTAATGGGAACGGAGTGTCTTAACACTAGGTCCCCAGGTTCTCTCTGCCTACCCTGCTACATGCGAGATACAGCTAAAAAAAGACTTTATATAAATAAGCTCTTACCTTACACCGTGTCTGTTTTGTATAAGTAAAATGCGATTGTCATGCCGACAGGCCGCTTTCGCCTGTCATTTCGCATTTTTGCGAGTGTCATCTTTATAAGATATCCTACAGACGGGAGAAAAGGGGGTGGATTTTTCTGTTTAATACATTGTTATGGATATATTTTTTATTTCTTTACAGCTAATGTGGATATTATTTACATGAAAATGCAGTGTAGTCTTTATCTGCTTTTTTGTTGAAATTTGACATCCCTGTGGGGTGCGATTTTTTATAAATTTGCTCATAGAGATGCTAACAATATAAATAAGTTGTAACAAGCGTATAGGAGTTTTGACATAATTATGTAGCTCGATGAGAACGTAAAGCTTAGTGCTAAGAACGTTCAGAGGGTTTAAATCTCGTTACAAAATGACGCGTATTTAAATCTCGTTACAAAATGAAATAAATATTATTCTTCCTTAAGTGTGGAGTAATACTTTATTCAAAAAAATATTTTTCCTTAGTTAAGTAAATAATAACACTTTACAATTATAAAAAAAATATTTGGTAAACTTATGACAAGGCAGGATGCGGACGGAATTTGTTGCCAGTTGATTCTCTCTGTCCACCCTGGTAAATGCTTGGTAAAGTGGATTAGAATCAAAACAGAAAATTCGACTGCATAAAGTAAATTAATATAACTAGTAACACTTGCGCCATCAAGACAAATCCAATGACTTGTCATTAATCGAAATCATTTCACTGGTTGAACAGTTACATTGGAACAAAAAGACGTATGCATATATACGAGTATGTACATGCGTGGTAAAAACATAACCCTTCTTTTGAGCTTCGCTGCAGTTTTGCCATCAATTTTGCTTTTACCCTATAAAAGCAAAATTGATTCGATTATCAATAATGTGTTTGTATTTAAAATTATTTTGCAAATGATTATTTGGACATACTAATATAATAATATTTTTTTTTCTTTGCAGGTACGTCTACAGTCGCAGCCTTATAACTTAGTATCATGAATACGGTAAAGCTGTACAGCAGTACATTTTCATATTTACTTACTATGGAAATAATTGTGTTGTTATTCATATACAAAAATACATTTTCAGTTTTTTTTTTTCATTTACCCAAAATGTTTCATTAATAACTTAATGTATTTTTACTAACTTAATAGTTGTTATAAAGAATGTGCAACAACTGAAACAAAATCGAGTTATGGCATTTGGCTGTAAACGTTTCGATAAGATGATTAAATCTTAGACTTGTTAAAAGCAATGCAAAAAACGTTTAAAGTTTTTTTTTCAGTTTCACGCTATATCCCGCACATAGCAGGGTAGATATAGGGAACTTTGAAATCTACTGTTAAGACACTCCGCTCTCCATTCAGACACTTCCGTTCCCCACTTTCAGAGAATGAAAATATTAAATATTACAGTTCCTCGAGTGGGAATCGTACCCAAAACCTGTCACAACATCGACTTTTAATGTTCTTGAGGATTCTTGAGGACTTGGGAAACCTCGGTTGACTTTCGAGAACACAGTATCATTGGTACTGTGTTCCCGAAAGTCAACCGAATCCCTCAATTCCCTTCTCACCACTCACTCTAAATTTCAAAAGAATTATATTTGTATATACTAACTTGGCCTTAATTGGATATTTAAAATGTTTTTCTACGCACAACCTTCGACTTTTAATATTCTTGACATAAATAATTTTCGTAATTTACTTCCAAACGTAAATTAAAACCCTCCGCATTAAGGTCCGACAAATCGTTAGTCTTAATTTGGATGCCTGATATATTGGGATCCTTCTGCTATGCGATGCTATTACAAAGATATTATAAAGCTATATTTTACTTACTTAAAAAATATTATTGCTAGAGAACCAATTGACGCGTATAATACGCGTTGCCATGACAACGTGTATCACTTTATACAAAAATGTATATTGTCAAATGTATGGTAGTGTGTTTTTTACTTATTTTATTGATTTAATGTGTTTTTTTTAAACATAATTTATTAAAAATATTAGTATTCTGCACTTTTCTACTCCTCCGTCCGTGCAATTTTCGTAAAAAGGGGTCCAAAGATTTTGCTTCACGTATTAACATGTAGATTTAATGTATTCTATCTCCTCTATTGTAAGAGTTTTGTGTAAAATCCGCAAAACGTAGATTTTTATGATTACACTTCCTTAATTGCGATTCGAACCCACAATCTCTATTGTTACTTTAAAAAATAAACAAAAATCTATAATATTTAACTATAGCTGTTTGGTAAGTCTGTAAAGTAAAACGGGGGTCTAAAATTGAAATGCACAGTCAGCCCCAAGCGTGATTGACGAGCGGCCGCGGTAAGCAAATACTGTGGGTACATACGTTTATAAGTTACGATACGATGTTTGTTTTCGGTTTTTAGGGTTGAAAGTATTTTTGCAACGTTTGTATTAAGATTTACTATGTTTTTTTTTCCGGGCAGAACTAATTTGATGATATATACGAGTAAAATGGTTTTTTGGCTTCACGCTGTATCCCGCACATAGCAGGGTTGGCAGAGGGAACCTGTACTTACCCTGCTATATACGGGAATCTAATGTTAAAACTCTCCATTCCCATTAAGACACTTTCGTTCCTCACTTACCGGCAAATTCTGAGGCATTGCGTATTGAGTCACGGAACTCAACGCCGCGCTTTGTCTCATTACCAGAGCGAAAAATTAAAATATTAAATATTTTATCTTGAATAATACGGAGCTCAACATCGTACTTCGCATATTCGGATTTTATTCTATATTCAAAGATTTTATTATATGTAAATGTAATTTTTAACTATAACATGATTTATAGATTGTCACATACTTACTAAATATGTGATACTATAAATTACTTTACCGAAAACTACATTTTTAAATAGATATGTACATTTATATACTGTCTAATATAAATTAGCAAATAAGTAATTATTTAATAAGCAAAAGCTCGCAAAAAATTCAATGTTAGTTTAAATTAGCTTCATACCGTATATCACATATAGCAAAGTAGGCGACAGTGTCAACACACTCCGTTTCCCACTGACCGCCGAATTCTAGAACTTGCACCATTGTACTTTGACTTGTCAGAGCGAAAAAAAGAAAATAATTCAGAACCCACTACTGTCACGTTTACAAGCGATCGTTGTGCTGCTGGGCCACGACGGCTTCAATTTATGTAATTTACGCTGTATGCCGTACACATGGTAGGCAGAGGGAACCTAGTGTTAAGACACTCCGCTCCCCACTTTCTGCCGAATTCTGGAGGCATTGCGTGTTGAGTGGCAGAACTCAACGCCGCGCTTAACCTCGACACCAGAGCGAAGAAATGGAAATATCCTCGATTTATGTAGTTCAATGTATAATATTCATATTAAATTCTAAAATCTTTACCATTCGAGCTTAAACTCGTAAAATTTACAGCTCTGAGCACTCTATAGCACTTATATAACTTGATGTAGAAAAGCGTGTTTTTAGTTTTTCTTATTATTATATATAACTTATTATTAAATATATTATTTTAAAGGTATACTTCCATACTATAAACTCACTTCGGTCCGCGTCGTATCGTATCGTAGCAACGTCATTCTAGAAGCTAAGCCGACCGCGCAAGAGTTATTAAATTTGCACGCACGCCACTAATTATCGGGCAGAGTCAGTCCCCAATCTATTTATCAGGAAACGGAACCTTAAACATAACAACAATTGTTGTTGTATTTACTAAATATATATATATATATATATATATATATATAAAAATAATATATACTTGTACATAGGTATTGTGGCGCAGAAGCACAAGCGTGCTACGATAAGCGTGACGGTTTTAGATTCGGTTCCCACTCGAGGAGATTTTTTTCGCTCTGGTAATTAGACAAAGTGCGTAATTGAGTTTCGATACTTTACACGCAATGCCTTAAGAATTCGGCGGAAAATGGCGAAGAGACGTCAGACTCTTCCATTCCAATGGGAAACGGAGTGTCTTAACACTAGGTTTTAAGGTTCCTCTGCCTGCCATGCTATGTGCGGAATACAACGTGAAGCTATATTTAAATTGTGTTTCAATCTTCAGTCAAACAGAAGCTTTTTCCATCTTCTTCATCTTGTTTTCGAAATATTCTATTAATTTATACAGGAATATGAAAGAATAGAATTTAACAAAAAAATTGGGTGGAAAGTGGACTTCCCTGCAACAAAGCTAGCTAAATGGTCAAGTTTAGCTATTACAAAAAAATCGGCCAAGTGCGAGTCGGACTTGCACTCGAAAGTTTTCGTTTATTATCTATAAAACCGGCAAAAAATCACGTTGGTTGCCTATACAACGTGGGTACTCCCATGAGCACCCCGAAATGTTTCTTTTATTCTGTTTTTTAATATTTCTTGATATAGCGGCATGAATAATACATTATCTTTGAAAATTTCAACTGTTGATACAGCCTGGTGACAGATTGACGGACCGACAAACAGACAGCGAAGTCTTAGTACCTATTACTAAGACTTGCTGTCCCGTTGCGGTTCCTTTTTACCCTTTGGGTACAGAATCCTAAAAAGTATAATAACGTTAAAAAAATAGAAACATTTGAAACATATTAACGCTATTTGCGAACAAATAACATTAATATGTTTCATTGTTTTGTTTAACATAAAAGGTCGGCGTGACTTGACATTGCGGAGTCACTGTTGATATTAATGGATGGAATACAACAATATGATAGGAGAATATGTTTGAATGTCAGTCGTTCGTGGAAATGATGACGTAATTGCATTAACATATATTTTTCATTGTAATATATGACATAAAGCAGTCAAAAAATATATATTAATATTTATTATGAATTTTCTGTGCCTTTTGAAATTCGTCCAAGAGGCGATTGCTCAATTCCCACTACGTTTAAGTTATATTATAACACATTTTGTAGAAAGTAATTTTCTTTCTTAATATGTGGAATAACCACCACCTTTAGCTCATTTTATTAATATTACGATCGATAGAACAAAACTCTTGTACACTTTAGCGTTGACTGAACTAATGGTCGAAATACGCGTTTTTTGCAATAAAAACGGCCGTATCTTTTTTTTTTTTAGTAAATATAGAAATACAATTTTTTCAGGAAATCAAGGACCCATAGATCTGAGTATATGATTTGAGTTCCAACTTGACATCTCCAAGCATTGCTTTGATAAAGGCTCTTGACATACGGAAAGCAGACAAACAGACAAACGGACGGACAACAAAATGATCTTATAAGGATTCCTTTTTTCTTTAAAAGGTACGGAACCCTAAAAAGAAGAGCTATCACTAATATTCCAACAGGTACAGAATGTGTCATATGTCGCACGCAACTAATTTTCCTTAATTAAATTTAACCACGCGGCACAGTGAAGCCACAGGTAAAACTAGTTCATAATAAAGAAATAAGTCAATTATTTAAATGGACTGAAAATGTATATTCTCTATATTCCAATAAAGCCCTTGCGAAATATCCATATTCAAATTTATTTTTTAGATTGGAATAATTTAGATAAAAAAATGAATTCATATTTTTTTAATAGAACGGTATGTTTAGCAAATAAAACAAATACATGAATAACAAATATATGCATCTTCATATTCTTATATATAAAAAAATATTTTTCTTTCTTTACACTGTAAATTAAATAACTGTTAAAAATATTTATTTTGAACTATAACATGATTAGTACTTTTAGTCTCTAAGAAGAATCGTATTAACATTCCGATCATAACAGTTACGAATAAAAATATATATTTTTTATATTCACCGGAGCTTTAATAGTTAAGGGAGCGCAAGAGAGGGCTCGTGGAGGATTTCACGAAATTCTTACGGTAATGGTAAAAAAAATAGGATTTCTACATTCTAAAGTTATGCAACTAAAGCTAGAAGGGCGACAACAAGTATATAATAAATTAAGATATTTCATCCCCCAAAAGGCTTGATCTTCATCCCCCTGCGGTACGATGTGTCTAGTTTCTTATTATATCACATGATAATCTCGCGCACGACGCTCTAAAATAAGGGGTTACAAAAATCTATGTACATAGGGATTATGGCTGTCATTTTGTATAGTAAGGGATAGATTTTAAATGTTATTTGTGGAAAAATATTATGACAATTTTGATATGTTATAGATAGGGTTATATATAGTACGTTTGATGTGTTTGTGGTTTTATTGATTTGGATCTTGCAAGTTTTATTTTATTTAGTTCATCTCTTTCTTTATTTTTAAATTATAATGAAATGAAAATGGGGAACGGAGTGTCTTTAATTAACACTAAAGTGTCCGGAATACAGCGTGAAGCTAAAAAAATATAATAGGTATTTTATTTTTAAAATTTTTAAACCACACTTAGGAAAGAAAAGTACTTATTTAGAAAACGTATAAAAATTTTAACGTAGCGGGACTCGAACCCGCGCCACCGACCAGGTCCTGGTGGGTTTTCAGGAGGCGGGGGGGCGTACGTTTTATAAATAGGTATTTTACTGTTACTAAATGAGTTACAATGATTTTATTATTATAGCTTTATGTCAGTTATGACTTACAATTTATTTATTTTTTATCTCAGTCAAACGAAATTACAAAAAGTTGTATTTATGTCGAGACACATTCTAAGTGGTGGAGGTGACTCTGACCTGATACGTACAGTGAGTTACATCGAAACTATTAACGTGTTAAAATAAAGCTTAAAGCCTTCCACGACAGATCAGTAATCAAATACAAAAATAATTCTCAATTCGAGCCAGTACTTCCAGAGATTAGCGCGTTCAGCCAAATAAACTCTTCATTCCATAATATTCATATAGATTATTAGTATAGATGAGTTCTTGCATGAAATAGCGGAAACTAACTTCTTAATTAACCTAACCACAAGCAACCAGACAAACATTCATATTAGAAAAATGAATATTACCCCGTTACTTCAGTTAGTTCAGTTAAAACAGGCCTACCCCGCTATTAAAACAGAAAACTAATGAAAAATTGTTGTAATTTTTCAACAAATTTTTCGAACTTTATATTACTCTCGCACGCTAGCACTGTGTCCGTGGAGAGTGGAATATCCATAAACATGAAGAGACGAGCATATTCTTCACATAGTATATTGCGATTTAAGACCCTATTCCGTTGGAGCTAAGTTTAATATTCAATGAACTAGCCTCAAGAGTCCATTTGACTACACATTAGTAAAGTTCCCGCTACATGTATGAATACCATGTTATTTAAAGAACTAGGATCGTCTTCTTTTTGTGTGATGGTTTGAAAATGTTTGAAAACCGATTATAACAATAAACAAAACGTTCACATTTTTAGCATTCATTTTAATATATTAAATAATAATTTGAATGTCTAACAAGACAATGCGCTGCGTTGAATTCCGCCACACAACACGTACTCTGAAATTTTAACTTGAAAATTGGCCGATACGCAATATACTATATACTTTATTGTACATAAAATTTACTCAATTTATATACTTGAGGAACGGAGTGTCTTAACTAGTCTAACTTTTCTCTCGTAGGACACAGCGCGAACCAAAAAATATATTTTAGTTGTTTAAGTAATGCAATATTTCTATTATGGGAAAGACTATAGACAATATCTTATAGACCTACCCGCTATCGGTTACCTTGCGCAGTTTGAATGTGTCATATATAATACACAACTCCTAGTTATTTCTATTTAACTACGAAGACGAAGCAGCATAAAAAATGCTAGTATTATAAAAACTCATAAAATAAGCACGTGTAAAAGATTGAGAATAATAATATTTTTGAGATAATTAATGAAACCCATTGATGCAATACTGAGTTTATAATTTTTTTTAACAAATAAAACAGCAAAAAAAACTAAATTATTCCTAATAAACAAATAAAAGTTGAACACACCATTACCTTTGTGTAGTTCTTTGACTAAATCAATAAATATTTTATTAAGTCATTTCCGAGCTTCATTAACAAAAAAAAAATCAAACATGTATACCCCACAATCTGGTTTGTCTATGATATTATTATAGATATTTGAGAAACACACCATGGACGAAAAACACTTTACCGTTTCAATTTCCCCGCCCCGCGCATAGCCACCCTACTTCTCACTATCAGAAATAAAATATTTATAGGACTACGAGCAGTTTTTCTCTTTGATTCAGTGGTTTTATTGGTTCGGTTGCTTAACGTTCGGTATTAGTGTAGCAGAAGTGGCATGCGAGATAAACTACTTTGCAAGCTGGAACTTATAATAATATTAATAATATGTATGAACTGAAAACTAATACTGAGTGTGGGAAGTTTTGTCTATCAAAGCTCGTTTTAGTTATCTTGCGGCAGACGGGAGAGCGGATTTAAGTCGAAAAACTTATATTTTGATAACCTATGGCGTAATATGTGCATATTTTAGATATATTTAATCTGAATCAATGATTTTATTAAGTTTACTTTGATTTTCAATTTTTTTTAACAACATTCAGAATTTTCATAAACACATTTTTTTAGCTTCACAGTGTATCTCGCACAAAACAGAGAAGGAAGGCGTGCCTGGGAACCTAATATTAAGACACTCCGTTCCCATTACGACACTCCCGTTCCCCATTTCCCGCTGATTTCTTGAATCATTGCGTGTATGAATATGAATAGCGGAGCTCATCGCCGCGTTTGGTCTTGTTAGCAGAGTGAAAAAATGAAAATATTAAATATTTCTTTCCCTTGAGTGGGAGTCAAACCCACAACCGTCACGTTAAAAGTCCCACGCTTGTGGGGTATGCCACGACGACCCCCAAAAAACATATTACAATTATCACATATTGTTTAAATTAAGTTATTTTTATTACCACGAAAAAGATTTAAAAGATATTAAAAGCTGTGGATATCAACTATAAATTGTATAGAAGAGGTTAACGTCAATATGAAATTGATATGGAAAATCGCATTTAAGCCCAGCTTCAGCTAATGCTTATCACTAGCAGTCAATGGCGCGGATATGTGAGAAATGATTTACCAACGAGGATATAATATTATAATAGTTTGATCGATACCATCGTTCCGTAATTGTGAGATGTTTAAGTGGGCATGCGGTGGTTGTAAGTTTGATACCCATCACATGATTTAAAATTACTTTCAAAGCTCCGGTCTGGTTAAGTAACAAACTTAAATTTGGGTTCCTAAAATGAGTGGGAATAAATTACGGTAAACAAAGTAGGTTCACGCTTTTTTCCTCATAGCAGGCAGAGGGAAGCTAGTGTTAAGAATCTCCGTTCTTCACTTTCTGCCCGCTTTTGAGATATCTGATGAATTGTGTGGCGGAATTCAACAACGTGCTTTGTCTACCAGCACTGAAAAATGAAAATAATTTAAATACAATAATTTCCCCGATTTGGGATTGAACCCACAACCGTATCGTTTACAGTTATGTAGGTATACTGTTCTATTGTGCCACTTTACACACATTTCCTGAAATAAAAAATAAAATTGATAGCTTCTTCCCTTTTATGATATATGTCCGATAGACATTCTACAGTAGACATTCAAGTTCAATAGCTTATTCGATCGTGGTAATAAATATGTGGGGTGGTGAGCTGTAAATAAAATTAGGATTCCCTTAAAGTTAGCCGTCACTGTGCCGATATTGATATATAGAATAAATGCATAATTAATACTAAATTAAATTAAATATAACCAAAATTGACGTCATCGTGGCGAATTGGAAACTGTTTAAGCCTCGTATTGGCTGTTGTTTCAATTTAAAATAATACCTACCCAAGCTGGGGATTGGGTAGGCAAAAAGAGCGTAAGATCAAGTTACTTTGTGTTATATATATATATATATATATATATATATATATATATATATATATATATATATATATATTATAATAGACATTATTTAAATACATCGAGAAAATATATCTGGTGATCACGGTCACGTTCATTTTAAAATAATTTTTGTCCTACCCAAAGGGTAGTCAGAAAGAACCTTTTGTCAAGACTCTCCACTCTCTATTTTATTGCAATTAATCGAACCTACAACCATCGCGTGTATAGTCGCACGACGGCTTCAATTTTTTATGGTACTTTTAAATATATTAGGTCCTTGAATAAGTTATCGATATTTTTTTTTTGTTTAAAAAAATAATTTAAAATATAATGCTTACAATGACATTACTCAAAGTATTGTCTATCATTAGAGACCACTTTCTCCCATCTCTCTGGTAGCAATTGAATCCCCCATCGGAAAAACGACTCGTCTTTCGAGCCAATCCATGAATCAAGCCATTTTTCGGCTTCTTCAAAAGAATGGAAGCGCTGCTCGCTTAAACCGTGCGCCATCGACCCAAACAAGTGGTAATCGGAGGGGGCTATGTCCGGTGAATACAGCGGGTGGGGTAGAACTTCCCATTGAAGTGTTTCCAGGTAAGTTTTGACTNGCGACGTCAGAAAATCAAACTACCAGGCGTCAACACGCAACGTGTTCTAAACAACATTCTTTTGGAAAAAAAAGTTTTAAATTCCTTTTCCTTTTACATTTTTGCATCTTTTTGCAATAAGGATGTAGATTAGCGTTAAATTATTTGGAAAAATTGATTTAGAAAAAGTTAATACAAAATAATTAATATAAGTTAATACACAAATATTATGAAACTTGTTTTGGTTGAACAAACTGATATCGCTTTTTTCCACATAGCAGAATAATCAGAGGAAACTTAGTGTTAAGATATTCCGTTACCCATGCACAACTAATCGAGATTGATTTGATTAGAAGCGAAACTTAACGACGCACGTTATCTTCCGAGTAGGAATCGAACCCACAACTATCACACTTATAGTCAGTCGCCGTGCCAGTGTACTACGACAGTCTCAAAGCCTTATATTTCATAATGATATGTAGACAGTTTTAACCGAAATCAATGTAATTAATCTGATTTATATAGAATAGAATATTAAGGCTTGGCTTGCCCATTAAGTTTTGGTTATTACCAATCGATCGTCCTAGTTGTCCACCACATCATTTGATAAGTGTTTCTGTAATACATAAATATAAATATTTCTTTTCCGAAATTGATCTTAAACGAGGCATAAGAAATGATTTCAGAAAAAGACAAGATATATAATTGTTGACAAGATATAAAATAATACCTACCCAAGCTGGGGATTGGGTAGGCAAAAAGAGCGTAAGATCAAGTTACGTTGTGTTATATATATATATATATATATATATATATATATATATATATATATATATATATATATATATATTATTCTTATAATAATATAATACTATAATAATACCTCAACCGAACGTTCTTTGCATGAATTTATATTTAATCATAACATTGTAAGAAAGTGCGATTTTAAAAATAACAGCCTCGAAGCTTTAAGCTAATTCGAATTGAATCACGCGACGTCAGAAAATCAAACTACCAGGCGTCAACACGCAACGTGTTCTAAACAACATTCTTTTGGAAAAAAAAGTTTTAAATTCCTTTTCCTTTTACATTTTTGCATCTTTTTGCAATAAGGATGTAGATTAGCGTTAAATTATTTGGAAAAATTGATTTAGAAAAAGTTAATACAAAATAATTAATATAAGTTAATACACAAATATTATGAAACTTGTTTTGGTTGAACAAACTGATATCGCTTTTTTCCACATAGCAGAATAATCAGAGGAAACTTAGTGTTAAGATATTCCGTTACCCATGCACAACTAATCGAGATTGATTTGATTAGAAGCGAAACTTAACGACGCACGTTATCTTCCGAGTAGGAATCGAACCCACAACTATCACACTTATAGTCAGTCGCCGTGCCAGTGTACTACGACAGTCTCAAAGCCTTATATTTCATAATGATATGTAGACAGTTTTAACCGAAATCAATGTAATTAATCTGATTTATATAGAATAGAATATTAAGGCTTGGCTTGCCCATTAAGTTTTGGTTATTACCAATCGATCGTCCTAGTTGTCCACCACATCATTTGATAAGTGTTTCTGTAATACATAAATATAAATATTTCTTTTCCGAAATTGATCTTAAACGAGGCATAAGAAATGATTTCAGAAAAAGACAAGATATATAATTGTAGGATTTATTTTTAATACATTCCTGATTTATTATATTGTATGATTTATTTTTAATAAATCTAATATTTTTAATAAATATTACAAAATTCCTCATCTGGACCAAAAGAAAGTGCGGCGGTTAGAAGACGATATAACATATTGTATTATATAAAACAAAAACTAGAGGAAGGAAGTGATTACTCACTACATTCTCCCAGTCGACCTGCATAATGTGGGGAACGTATAGCGATTTTTTATATAAATATTTTAAGCTTACCATTAAATGTGCATCCTTACACGCATCCGCCATTTTGATTAATAGCAGCTTTGTGCATTGTGTACCATAAAATCTTTAAAAATGTTAAAAAATTACCAAAAGCAACCCTGTTGAACAACCATACGGTCGTTACGACCGCGACAATATTTCACGAGTTTTACAGGGATTACTGTTAATGGGCGACATGCTAGAGCGTTTAAATACTTTTAACATATGTTTTGTGGTTATATTTAGTTTATTACAAAATTTAGCTGTGTTGACTAGTTCCATATAAATGTTTATAATAATAATTTTATTCTACATTGAATAATATATAAAGATGATTGAACGTAATTAAAATTGAATGCCTTTTTAAGCATTAATATGATAATCTTAAACTTGAAAATTTTTGCAGCGGTAAAGATCACTGTCGCATTGCTTTATCATCTCTATATTATCTTTATTATACTAAGAAATAATTACATACAAATCCATTTCAAAAATGTTAAAAAATGCATGTTCAGGACAGTTAAGTTACTGACCACCTTCAACGTGGTCAACATATACGTCGGTCAATTATGCAAATTACATCGCATTTTGATCATTCTTGATGTGCGGTAGGGGTGCGAATCATACGATTTAAGAAAATATGAATATTTAAACAATGAGCAGTCACATTTGATATATTATAATTTTCTAAGTGATGCTTAATTTTCTGATATTCTTCGGATCAAAATATACATATTGATTTCATCAATCACTGCGAGCTTAGATTAAATACTACAAAAACATGTATGCTGTAGTAGAGCAAGCTTCACACGATCGCTATCGTTAATATAACATAAATCGTGAGCTAAATAAACATTTCGTGGCTTTGGTTTATCTGAGGGCGGCGGACGATTTGTACGGATTTAAGATATTAGTGCTGACAGACAGCTGTTATTGTCATATCTTGAGGGTATCACGATTCATTTGGTGCTCTATTGCTTGAAAAATTCGGTTGGATTTCGGTCATTCACTGTCCTCCTAATTATTTGAAGCATCGCTTTTTCGATATTGTTTTTGTTGTAAGCTATAATTGATATACAATATATTTAGTGTTACTTCGTTATTAGATTTATCTTGGAATATTTTTATGAATGTCTTTTTGTGTGCTCTAAATGAAATTTGAACTCACAACACGATGTTGGAAACATCCTGACTACATCACGAGTATATTATTAAGTATTGTTACAATAGTTGCGTGCCTAATAGGCGACCACTAGGCGAAGCAAATGCGTTTACACTCTTTAAGTTTTGTATTTTATGAAATACTACTATATATATATATATATATATTATTAGACTATACATATATGTAGTTGAAAATAAAATCTGTGAAAAACAAAATATGTTTTTTTAATGTCAATGACATAACAAAAATTGTAATATAGAACATACAAAAACTAATATTTAGAAACAAAGGGCGAAATCCAATTCCAATTACAGATATAACTAAAACAAACCGCACAGATATATCAAACTGAAAATGCAATCTTGTACCAGATTATCAAATTCATAATGCATTTGGTCGGAAATACCTACAATTAGCTATCAACTGACAAACATTTGTCCGTAGAGTGGACGAAACGGCACAGACCGCAAAGCCTAGGGTTAAAATGCTTTCCGTGTTTAATCATCAATACCTCGCCGCTTGACGGTTTCTAAATGTCCCGTAACCATTTTGGAAGAGCCACAATATTTCAGTGAAAAACCTGATGAATTGGTATCATAAATATGAAATATATTATGTTTCACACTTATACCTACCTATATTACCTAGTGAGTTTCTTTTTAAACTGTAAGCTCTCCAGAAATATGGTCATTATATATGTATATATTTTAAAATGTTATAGTAAATTTTATCAAATGGTGTCAATAGTTTTTAATTTATGTACTCTAGCAAACCGAAATACAGATATGCTTATTTCAGATTTAACAAAAGTTAGTTAGATTATAATAGAAAATCATGTTTGTCGCTTAAAACAAATAGAAATTTCAATTGCATTCATTAGTATTGTAAAAAGTAACATGTTCGATATTTTGAATCAATGTTGGAAAAAACAATTAAAGTTTACACTATGAACTAATATAGAATGTAATTGGATCCTTTGTTTGTAGTTATTTGTTTGTAAATTTGTTATCTATGATGTAATATCAATTTGAATACTCTTTGTTCCAATCGCTATTGCAATTTTATAATTGCAATTACAAATATTTTTACTATCCGTATTCACTAAAAATATATATGAGTAGATTTGTGTAGTATAAATATTTTTAAGTACGCATATTGCACTAAAGAAAATTTTAAATAAGTAAACAATTATAAATAAATAATGATAAGTAAGAGCTAAGAACATTTTGATTAAGTAAATAAACAATTATAAACAATAAGTACTAAGTTTAAATGTGGTAAAGGTCAGTAAAAGGATTTATGTTTTTATATTTTATTATTTTATAATACAAACATGAAATGATTCAGATGAAACATGGTAATGGAATAGATTTCTACTTTACAGATGAACGTATATATTGATTTTTTTAGCTAATTCGGCATGAAGTAACTCCATTTAAGTTTAAAGTGGAAAATAAAGATCGCTATGCCTAAAATATAAAAAATAAATTAATTTTACGTATTAAAAAAATAAATAAGCAAGTTAACTCAAACAACGTAAAATAATTGAAAGCATTAGATAAAAAGCAATATAAGTATTCCGATCGACTCGATCGAACCGCAAAAAGTATTGGTCAAGCACGTACCAAGGCGCCTCACACCCGCGCGTCACGTATCGCTGCCGACGAAATATTAATAATATATAACTCAGGGGCTCTACTTCTAGTTCTTATAAATTGTAGAAATGTAACTGGTATATAAAATTGAAAACTTATGTGTACATATTATAATATATTTAATCTAAATCAGAATGATTTTTCAAAATCTAGTAAGCTTTCATATTTTTTTATCTTACTTTTTGATAACTCCATAGCCAAAGGGAAAGTAGCTAAATAAATGTTTTCATTCCCCGATCCTCTTCATGAAAGGGAAATGAAGGACATATTGACTTGTGTTGTCTCTGTCGTTTCTGAAACAATAAAAGAATAGCGTCGCAATAAAACGCACTTAAATTTACATATTAAATATAAGGAAGTATATTGCGGCGTTAAGTTCCGCCACTCAACACGCAATGCCTCCAGAATTCAGCGGAAAATGAGGAATGGAAGTGACGTAATGGAAACAGAGTGTCTTAACACAGGGTTCTCAGGCTTCCTCTACTTACCATGCTATGGGAGACCTGCGAGATACAGCAAAGAGCTAAAAAAACTGCTCTCAATTTTCCACTTGAACTCGAGATATTGTGTGTTCTGAGGTGACAGTCAACGCCGCGCTTTGTTTTAATAGAACAAGGAAATAAAAATAAATATAAAAAAAGTAATTCTCTTAAGCGAGTATCGAACCCACAACGATCACATTAACAAACAGATGTAGACTTTGATTTTGGTATATAATAAGTGTATTTATAAATTATTTTATGTTCCAAATGGAAATTATTTCGTGAATTGTACATATACCGTATTAATATTGCGATCGCCATCCCTAAGACCATAACTCCGGTTTCGATTTATTTGCGCGGCCATTACAGGGTTAAGTATCGGTTACTTGAAATTTACAAACGTAGGTATTTTATTTATTTATATCTACAAGTATAATTTATAAAAAAAAACATATTCTCTTGTATGTTTTCTATAGAATATTAAGCTACTTCTAATTTTTACATTAATATTTAATAATTTGTTATTTTTTTAAGTTATATATATATAAGTTCCTTTGACTGACTCGCAATAAGAATAACATATCGTCGTCTTAGTGTGTGAGCAGCCTAAATCCGTTTTTGTCCTTATACTCATACATTTTTATACCGTTCGAAGATGTAAAAATATACTCACCTAATAGTTTACTCATAGTTTTTTTAAAACATTTGGTCTCTGCTGAGATTTTACTTAACAGGCTGTTAGTTTACACTCTTAGCCAATATGTCATTTTACATCACATTTGCATACACATTTCACAAATCTTAGAAAATAAACAGTATATCGTCGCTTAGCGCTAACGCGTGCTATTTTTCAGTCGAATCTGGTAAATATATCAAGTTGGTGTTCTTTATATATTATAGTGAAAAATAGTACAACGTTTTTAAGTAACGATTGTTTGTCTTTCACCACGTAGTTTTCTTCATTTTACGGGTTAAGAAATATCACTTTCACCATATACTTTGTTGGAGGAAGCTAAAATATAAGCCTTCTCCAGGAATACAAGTAAAAGTTAACCCTACGACCGTCCAGTACTAGTATAAACTGCGACACTACAAGAAATTAAATCTTCAATTAACCTAAATAGGTTAATACATACATACCTACATTTTTAAGCAATCCAAAAAAACCTTACTGGAAAATGAAAATAATGACTATTTGTTAAGAATTCCTTTAAAGTCTAAAGATCTACAAGATCTAAAAGGCAACCTAATTAAGCGCTTGATTAAAAATTGATTAGACGCCGGGACGAAGTGAACGGTAGCGGCTAATTTAATGCGATGCAGTCGAGTCTTTGTCGAGTCGTATACGTTTACATATTTTTATATTGCACAAGTAAAGTCTAAAATGTTGATTAAACATCTATAATATTTTTATAGTTTTTTTTAGTTTATATAATATTAGTCAGCTTCACGCTGTATCCTGCACCGCACATCCTGCACAGCAGGGTAGGCAGAGGGAACTAGAGTTAAGACACTCTCGTTCCCCACTTTCTGCCTAATTCTAGAGGCATTGCGTGCTGAGTGGCAGAACTCAACGCCGCGCTTTGCCTCTACACCAGAGCGAAGAAATGGAAATATAAATTTAAATAAATATTTGATTTCCTCCAGGGGGGATCGAACCCACAACCAGTCGCGTTTACAGTCAGTTTCGGCTGTACGTTGTCTGTCAGTCATTTAGTAACGGAAGAATTTTTCTGTTATAGATAATTAGTTAGTGCTACTATTGAAGTAATGTAGTAAGATTATGTAACTGTATTTTTAATAAAATGATGAAATTCAACGTTTGATAATGTATTTTAAAATACAATAGCAACCCGTCTTTGTTTAGTTTAGGTCTTTAAGACCGATCATGCATGCACTCATTTTTTTTTTTTGAATTCACATAAAGTTGAATTGATTTAATTTTACGTTTTAAGCAAATCGATTTATAATATAAAAGTTACATACTTCACCTCATCAGATCGTAGAATTTGAAAACATTTATTACAAATGAATATACTATTTCATATTGTCCCTGCTGACAATATTATAGTTAATAATTAAAGTATTATATGTATTTTTCTTATCTGTTTATATTATTAATTTCTTTTTTAATAAAAAAACACAAGGTATTGAAGAGTAAGTAGGAAGTATAATAAAACTGTAAGCCCACAACTTATTTTCAATGTTTCGTCCAATCTGTACAATATATAGGGATCGCACGTTGAATTGAAATTGATGAGGGCTCACGCCGGTTAGAAACACCTGACTGCCGTCCCTTTAATTTTCATAAAAGTGCTTTCAAAACGTTGACTGTTTTTTATTTCGACATTGTAATTTCTATTGGTAAAATTTTATACATAAAGCTACCACAGGCTCGGAGGGCAGTTCTGCTAAAAAAAGCCGGCAAGAAACTCAACAGAAAATCAAATCAGCTTCACGCTGTATCCTGCACACAGGAGGGTAGGCAGAGGGAACCTAGTGTTAAAATACACCGTTCTCCACTTTCCGCCAAATTCTGGAGGCACTTTGTGTTGAGTGGCGGAACTCAACGCCGCGTTTCGCCTCGACATCAGAGAAAGAAATGAAAACATAAATGTAAGTAAATATTTCATTTCCTCTAGTGGTGAAAGTATAGGGGATGGAACCCACAACCAATGGATTTTACAGTCACACTTTGTGCCCCTGCGCCACGACTGGCCTCTAGTATAATATAAAACTATAATATTTAAGTTGCATGTTTTATATTTTATGCAACGAACAAAATTACCGTGTCATAAGCTGTAGGGTGCACTATTTTTAACATGCAAAAAGGAGATTATGCAAAAAACTTTAATTATAACATTTTGTGCTTTGAATCAAATTAATTACCTTTCTCAATAATTGGCCTTTTCTTTATTATTGTCGATTAAATTCTTGATTATATAATTGAATATAAGCTAAGTTATAGAAATATTTTATGTTTTTATAGCAGAAAATTGTGTATTATATAATATGTCAAACGCAATAAATGATAATAAATCAAATAGAATTAAGTTCAACATATGACAAATAGAGGTAGTCGTGGCGCAGGGCCACAAACGCGCTACTATAAACACAACAGTTGAGGGTTCGATTTACGTTCAGGGGAATGAAATATTTATTTTTTTCCTGAGGAACAGAAGTGTTTTAATGGGGAACAGAGTCTTAACACTAGGTTGCGAGATACGTAAAGGTAGAAAATTTATATTCGATCCCTCCTCCATTTGCGGATAAATGTACAAACAATTATATTTTGCATTTAACATCCGTGTAAAATTTCATATATAACATTAACTTCAAGCTGTATTCACAAAATAATAACTTAACTCGTTTGTACAGAAGGCAACTCGAAACAAAGTACGTCTTGTACATTTTCATTTAGACATATTCTATAATTTCACACGCTAATTTGACTTATTTACAATATGCTACACGACTACGATACAATTTATTTTTAATTTTATTATATTATATGGGTGAAATGGGATTCTATTACTTAGACTCCGCTGTTCGTCCGTCTGTTTGTCTGTTCGTCTGTCACACTGTCTCATGAACTGTGGTAGTTACACAATTGATGGAATGATGTATTTTTGTAGTCACTATAGCAACAAATTAAAAAAACAACAGAATTATGCAACGAACGTGATTTTTTTGATGGTACAGAACACTTCGTAAGCGGTTCTGAGTCGCACTTGTTTCACTGGATGTTATATCAGTCGTGAAACCTGGAAAACGAAAATACTTTTAATTATTTATATACTCATTTTCTTAAGTGAAAATATTTTTAAAATAGATAAAGTACAATCTAGTTAGAGTTATCATTTTGAAGCTCCACGTTTAAATGACGTCTAAATCAAGCAGATGTACTATTCTATATCTATTTAGGTATCTTATCTCACCTAATTAAAAGGCATATATTGAAATTCTACATGTTTGAAATGCACGTCTCTAATTGTGCTCATTGAAAATCTGACGCAGTGGGTTTAGTTTTCCCTCTAATTATATAATACTATTTAAATAACATTATTAAGAGGTTAATTAGAGAAGTATCTAGTGGATAAAACTTTACATATGGATAAAACTCTTATTTTTATTCATAAAGTAAATTATTATATATATAATTATAAATATGTATGATATTTTCAACTTGTAACCAAAAGAAAATTTCTATTTGAAATTATACAAAAAGTAACGTTATAAATTCGATTCACTGTCGAAGGAATTAATTATTTTTATTTACTCGCTCTTATAAAAAGACGAAACGCGGCGTTGAGTTCCACCATTCAATCCGTATATCTCGAAAATTGAGGAGCACTTAATACTTAGTTCCTTCTGCCTACCATGCTATATGTGGAATACAGCGTAAAGCAGAATATATTATATATATATCAACAGAAAAAAAACCAAATCAAATCGTACAGTATACAATGCCTTGAGTATAATCTGATGAGTAATTAACAAAGTTGTTGAGTTCTGCATTAACGTTATGTGCCCTTCACTCGTATTGTGTTGGAGTTAAATCAAACTGCTTTCTTGAAAATTTATAACGCACAATTCCTAATTTGGTATTTAATACTTACTTATTGAGGCCATTCGTGGCGTACGGTCACAAATAGTTACTGTAAACGTGACGGCTTCGATTCCCACTGGAAGAAAGGAAATCTATACTTATAATAAATCTGTAGAAAAGTCGTTTCTGTACATTGAAAATATTTAAAAACAAATTAGCCAGGGTGTTAAAGGATAATTAACAGAATTCATTTCCAACATTTTTGGAATTTTTGTCTGTTTGTCTGTTTATGTAAACACGTATCACGTAAAAAGTACACAATAAATTTAAGCAACTTTTATACATAAAAATTACAAATAAATCAAAGTAGCTTTTAGTGTTTATTTCATTGTAATCGCTTCACTCTATCAAAAGATATAAGTATTTAAGTTTTCAAGAAGTTAATATTTGAGATATTAAAAAATCGATACAAGTAACGCTATCTATTGACAAAAATAGTAGGTACTAACGAATCTTGATACTCTCTTTCATACACGTAACGCTATCACTAATTGCGATGGGATCTTAAATAGATGGCGCTGTGCATAAAAGAAAATATAGTTTGGAAAGGTTACCGCTACACTCTATCAAAAAATAATGTACTTAAAGTTTTAAAGATATTTATATTTGAAAAAAAAAAGAAATTATTAAGAAATAAATTATTATATTGTTGAGTTATTATCTGCTTAACGTTAATTACGTCATGTAAGTGTAATCTATACTTATAATAAATTTAACATAACATTGTAATATTTTTCTAACAATGCTCGAATGGTTACAGTTCAATTGTAAGTCCAAAAGAATGACTTTAGAAACGTCTTATTTATTTGACTGTTGATAAATTTACGTATTCTTAAAGTACAATTGTTCATAGTACTGATTATAAAGTAAACTACATTGAATTGTTGGTGAAGATTACCTTCGTAACAGTCTAGCTTAATTCGTAATTATTTAACACAGTGATAAAGAATGACTTAATATTCAAAGAAATATTTTGAATAGGTTCTTCAGTCCGTTCGTTCGTTTATGTTATTAATATTTTTTTAAGAAACGTATAAAAAAATAACTTTTGGGAGCAAAAACGTGCTTTCTACGTATATTCTGTATATCAATTATATATTTAACTAATAATATATGTTACTAATTTAAAAACTGTACAGGAGCTAATATAAGTTATTTTACAAATAATATTGTGAGTACTTATCCAAATCAATTAATTAATAATTAAGGCTGTTTGTAATATTTATATTTCTTAAATGAATAATCATGTAATTCAAGCGGGCAAAGCCGCGAGCAGGCCGCTAGTATTTAATATTTTAATTTCTTCTCTCTAGCTTCACGCAGTATCCCGCACACAGCAGCGTAGACAGAGAACCTAGTGTTAAGACACTCCGTTCCCTGCTTTCCGCCAAGTTCTGGAGGCATTGCGTGTTGAGTGGCGGAACTCAACGCCGCGCTTTGCGTCGACACAAGAGTGAAGAAATGAAAATATAAATGTAAATAAAAGTATAATGATATATTTATCCTCGAATAGGATCGAAACCACTACCAGTCGATTTTACAGTCACACTTTGTGCCCCTGCGCCATGACTGGCTTCTCTCTCTGGCTTCGAGGTAAAGTGAGTTCCGCCACTGAACACGAATTGCCTCCGGAATTCAGCAAAAAATGGGAAACTGAGTCTCTTAACATTAGTTTCCCTCTGCATATCCTGCTGTGTGTGGGATTGAATTATATTCTCTTGTTCTACATTTTGTACCGCATATGACCATAAAATAGTCCACGGCTAAGGGAAGACTAAGGTGGCATTCGTCTCTCAGTTGATATAATTAGTAGTCATATATAGATTTCCTAATTGCTCTTGTTGACCACACCAGAAATCAAGATACAGTCATTGTATCGGTTGTAATTACACACTTTAATACATTTAAATAAATCAGCTTCACGCTGTATCCCGCACACAGCAGGGTAGGCAGAGGGAACCTAGTGTTAAGACACTTCGTTCCCCACTTTCTGCTGAATTTTGGAGGCATTGCGTATTGAGTGTGGCAGAACTCAACGCCGCGCTTTGCCTCGACACCAGAGCGAAGAAATGGCAATATAAATTTAAGTAAATATTTCATCTCCTCGAATGGGGATCGAACCCACAACCAGTCGGTTTTACAGTCACACTTTATGCCGCTGCGCCACGACTGGCTTCTAATTGAATACATTTAAATTATTATTATAACTCAATGTGTAACTATACACTATTAATTTAATAAACTATTTATTGATAAAATTGATAAATATAATACATACATAATACAGTAAATATGATATTGATATATGCTATGAGCACGCGCGGTTCGTTGTGATGACCGTATTTACTAATTCCTTTAATAAATTAGGTGTGAAATAATTATTAATTAATAATTATTATTTCATACCTTAAAAAGTGAATACTGTTTCACCATACAGTTAGCTCTTTCGATAAAGTTTTTATTGATTTTATTGCGCAAAAAAACATTACAAAATATAATAATTGTAAATAACATATATATTAAGTATATTTCTTAAAAATCTTACTCATACGTTTTTTTTTCAATTACCTATAAATCCATCGCTTAAATTCCATTGAAAGAACTATAATAATAATTCTTTTCGCAAACAACAAAGCTTTTTGTTATATTTAAATATTCAATATTCCCGACAAGCATATCCTGTTTCCGTTAATTCTATTTTCACCTACCATTGTCTTTCAATGATAAACTTTATGTACTAGGTATATTTTTGGTTATGAGTAACTTTACACATCAGCTTGACGTTTTTTTCCTACATAGGAACCCTCATAGACAGGGGGAACCTAGTGTTGAGACACTCTGTTCCCCACTTTCTGCTCAATTTTCGAGATACTTTTATTCTCAAGGCTGCGCCTTGTCTTTCAGACCGGAAAAATGAAAGTAATTTAAATATAATAATCTAACCCACAACTGTATCATTTACGGACAGACTGTGCCAATGCACCACAATTGGCATCATAGTTTCATACATTTACGATTATTCTTTGTACATTATGTTAGGATAGTCAAAGAGAAATTTATATTAAGACACTCTGTTCTCCATCCGCAACAATGCGTAGTGAGTTGTGTGAGTGAGCAACTCAACGCCGCACTGCGTCCTCAAAAAATTACATAAATTTAATTGATATAATTAATTACATCGCGGGCTTACAGGCAGGTAAATAAATATTTGCACTGAGTAGTGAGGAGTCCAATTTCTTTTTATCACATAAGTTCAACATAGGGTTGTATACAGTAGTTTTGTGAAATTTTGTGATAACACATTTATTGTTTGTATTTTTTGTTAAATCATACGTAAATATTATTTAATTATTGGAGTTAAGTTTTGAAAACTTGGAAATCGCATCAAATGTGTGTAATTCAGATTTAGAAAAGTAAGTCGCATCTATTATATAAAAATGTATAACTTATACAGATTTCATTTCGGATTAGGTACATTCGGAGTCTAAGAAAAAACATAACAAACTTCGTTCCTGACGGGGGTCCCCGGATCGCTCATTTTTTCAACTATCATAATAATCATGTGTGAACATAAGTTACATACTGACCATACAGATCTATACATACAGTACTATTTGACCGCCCGTTAGTTCCACTTTAACTGTTTCCCAAAGAAGACTAACAACCAACCGTCAGTACAATTGCCCAGAATTCACTAATTCAATCTTCATTGTCTCAAACAGAATAATTTACGTCGCGAACTCTATAAATTCAGAAATTGGGACGCTTTTATGCAACGTATAACCTATTTCACTTATGTATTTGCACTGTAGTGTAGTATTATAAATGTCTTTGTGGCGTATTAGTTAGCGATATTTGGACCAAACTAGTGGTTGTGGGTTCGACGGTTTCTCAAGGAATATTTCCTTGTTGTACCTACATTTTTTAAGTTTTTTCTAAGTTCAAGTTGTCAAATGTTTGTTCTTTCTTTTTATGTTTTTTATAAACTCATAATCCGTACCTTTTTATCTATAGGTTTTTAATTTCTAAGGTAGTCCAGATATTCGGTTTGCACTTTATGTCGTAAATAATTCTAAAATATTTTTTCTGATAAGGTAAAGCGCTTCTCATTCCTTTCATTCCTTACGCGGAAAATCTTAAATTATAATGCATTTTCAACTGCACGCTTTATATACTGTAAACAGAAAGAATCTAGTTCGAGACATTCCATTCTTCACTTTCAGATCGCCTGATCGAGTTTTATCAATTAAAATATATTCATTTCCCATGTGAGGATGGAACCCATACCTTAACCATACATTTGGGCGCTGTTTCAATGCACCACAATGGTCTCTCGTTTATTTATTGCATAACCTATTTCACCTATCTAGTTGGCACTGTAGTGGTTATTACCTAAAAGCCTATCAAAGTTTGGCGGACAGTCAAAAAATATAGATTCAAAATTTCATAATTAAATTATGTACACACATAAATCAATCAATAAATCCTTTTGAACTTTTTCAAAATCCATTGATTTTATTTTGGTTTTATGCTGTATCGCATACAGCAGGGTAGGCAGAAGGAACCTAGTGCGAAGACACTTAGTCCTCCATTTTTCAAAACATTGTGTGTTTTTCGAATGCCGGAACTCAACGTCACGCTTTGTCTTGTTACTAGAGCAAGGAAATGCAAGTATTTTTTCTTTCGAGCGGTAATCGAACCCACAACCCTCGCGCTACTCTACGGCGGCCACAAAAATTAATTGATATTGTTTTAGTAGCTATTCATCACACCGGAATTAAATTATCTTTAAAATTTTTAACAGGACGGACATCGTTGTTGTGTAATTAATATTCGGAAACTGAGAATATAGAGTAGTAGTAGTAAATAATAATTAACGAAAAATAAATGATGAAAAGCCAAAGGTGCATCTACTATCTAGTTGAAACCTCCACGATGGCATCTATCAATAGTTTATTATTACTTTATTTAAATAATTTTATTTTATTTATTTTTTATTTTGCCTTCACGCTTTATCCCTAGCTGGGTAGTCAGAGAGAACGCAGCGCTAAACGCTACGGTCTCTCATACATGCCCTCCGAGGGGTTCTCATGCTTTTACGTGACCTTCCTCCAGTATCTTTGATACTGTGTTTTCGAAGGTCAACCGAGGTCTCCCCCTACCTCTCTTACCACTCACTTTTCCATCATATTTAAATAATCCTTTGTTAAAAAGTCTTATATCTATAATTTCTAGTAATATTAAGCTTTACTTAGCTTGGAACGATTCCAAGTTAACTAGATGAAATACTGTAGCGCCGGCGCTTACAATAAAGTCAGATTATATGAAAGAAAGTTTTTATGAAAATATATAATAATCATGGACGATCACTTCGGACGCTCTTTGTAATTTGTAATTCGTTTGTAAGTAGATTCTAGCTACAAAACGTTTTTCGTTATAAATTTTTGATAACTTTTCCAAAAATGAATAAAATAAACTAAGATTCTTTTTTATCGCTTTACGCTGTATCCTGTATGTAGCTAGGTAGGTAGAGGGAATCTGGGAATCTAATTTTAAGACACTTCGTTCCTATTTAAGACACTTCCGTTTCCCACTTTCCCCAAATTCTTGCGGCATTGTCCAGAATACCGGAAGTCAACGCTGGACTTTGTCTTGCCAGAGCCACTACCAGAGCGAGTAAATGAATATAAACCTGTCCCTCAAGTGGGAATTTAACCCACAACCGTCGCGTTTATAGTTAAATTGTGTCGTTACGCCACAATAGCCTTAGAATAATATTGTTTTTATGCATTTCGTAATATTCTACTATCCTTAGAAAATGTCTCTCTTCTAGGTACGTAGAACTACATTTCCTCACACTTAGTTTTCTAATTATAATACTGCGAATACGATAAAATCTTTTTGTAAAACTTTAAAGCCAGCTTATTAGATTTTCGCCACTCAACGCTCGTTGTCATGAAAATTGGGCGGAAAATTGAGGAGTGTCTTAACACTCGGTCCCCTCTGCCAACCTATAAACCTGCTATATGCGGGATAAAGCGTGAAGAAACCTTATATGAAGCCCAACATCCATTTATGTCAAATTTTGTATTGAAAATATGCATTTTGTATATTTACCTTTACAATTTCTCATTCATCTGAAGTTTTTTTCGTATTTTAAATTTATATGAAAACACTGAAACCGCAAAAAGTTTTGGTCGTTTATAAAAAGTGCAGAACTCTGGCTAAGTGTCCCAATTAAGCAAATACGTTCAATGTTCATATTTCGGTAATATATATAAGCTCATATTTTTCGATTCGAACGCCCGAAGCTGTTGCAACTTCAATATCTGTATGAAAAAAATAAAAGAATGAAAAATATTTATATTATATTACTTATTTCTGTGACAGTTTTTTATATAAAAAGGTAGATATATTAAAAAAGAGTGGCCATTAACAACATTAAATAAAACATTGATTGGTGATAGCGTCATTGATTTGTATGCCAGTGGTCATGACTTCGATTTTCACATTATATATTGATCATTTCGCCATCTTCGTTGAGTTCCGCCACTCAACAAGCAATGCCTCCAGAACTCGGTGGAAAGCGGGGAACGGAGTGTCTTAACACTTGGTTCCCTCTGCCTATCCTACTGTGTGCGGGATACAGCATGAAGCTGAAGTTTATTTTGCAATCTTATATCCATGTCAATGGGGTATTTTTTTAATTTATAAAATGATAAAATATAAATGATATGGACTGGCCATACCCCTATTACCCGACTGTGGCGAAGTACGTAAATTTGCTTCTGTTCTTTCTTGAAAGGCTGTTAGGAAGCTTACACTCTAAACAGACGATATATCTAAATTTGACATAAAAAGTGGAGAATGAAGGGGCCATCGGACAGCGCCAAAGTACCAAAAGAATCGTGTAAACGCGATGGTTGTTGGTTCCTTCCTCACTTGGGGAAGTCAAAATACTTAGGTTATCTCCAATTCCCACCCTGATAAAGCAAAGCGTGAGATGTGGAAATGTGAAGAAAAATACCCAAAACTCAAGTCTAACATTAAGATGCATTTTACACCAGCATATAAATAAAACCTCAAAGTTAATATTTTCATAGAAGCAAAGTTATGTAATCAACGTTTTATAAAAATTAATCAACAAACAAAACATGTTGCGACCGAAATTAAGTAATTAACTTACCCGGCCAGGTTCAAATGGACTCTTTATAACATGTTTCCTCAAATGAAATCTTGACTTTTCATTTAGCCGGGTATTACGGGTCGCGTTTAAATATACCATTAGAGTGCTATCTTTGATCTAATGTGAGCTTTTTTATTTTTAGGCGTGTCTACTTAATTAAATTTGAAAGCATTTTGTTTGGAGGCTCTATAAACATGAATCGAGAATGGTAATTGAGCGGATGTCTTGTATCTCTTAATTTTTTTCGTTCTTAATTTAAATAATAGTTTAATTAAAATTTTTACTGATTTCCGGTTGATAAATATTAAATCGTTAACCACAGACTTAATGTACACCAAAATATGCAATAATTGTGAATTTAATGAAGTGCCTCGCTAGAATAATTATTTGCTAATATTTTTTAGTTGTCGTGTGATTATTACTTTTGTTTAATTGCAACAAATTAAAATATAAATTTCTAGTAGATTTCTTTTCATGCTTCCATAAAAANTATATATATATATATATATATATATATATATATATAATACAAAGGTCTAATATAAAAAAAGGCCGTCGTGGCGCGACGGTACAGCGCTTGCCTGTAAATGGTCGTGGGTCTGGTCTGGTATCATAACTTAACACCGCCAATAACTCTGCCTCTTAACACACAATATCTCACAAATAGATTGTCTTATCAGTTATGAGTAGTTAGTCTGGGTTTCACGCTATACGCGATATACAATGTACAACTAATACTATCATAATAGCTTTCAATCATATAGTTTGTGTTACTATAATATAGTTGAATTAATCTTTAATAGCTACACGAAGCGACATAGANCTCTGGTGTCGAGGTTAAGCGCGGCGTTGAGTTCTGCCCCTCAACACGCAATGCCTCCAGAATTCGGCAGAAAGTGGGGAACGGAGTGTCTTAACACTAGGTTCCCTCTGCCTACCCTGCTGTGTGCGGGATACAGCGTGAAGCTGAATCGAATCGAATCGAATCGATTGAATCGAATCGGTGTGATTATTACTTTTGTTTAATTGCAACAAATTAAAATATAGATTTCAAGTAGATTTCTTTTCATCCTTCCATAAAATAAAATAAAAATTGAACTAATGTATAAAACTACAAACTCGAATTCGAATCCCCCAAATACATAGGTCTAATATAAAAAGAGGCCGTCGTGGCGCGGCGGCACGTTTTCCTGTAAATGGTCGTGGTCTGGTATCATAACTTAACACCGCCAATAATTCTGCCTCTTAACACACAATATCTCACAAATAGATTGTCTTATCAGTTATGGGTAGTTAGTCTGGGTTTCACGCTATACGCGATATACAACGTACAGCTAATACTATCATAATAGCTTTCAATCATATACTTTAATGTTACTATAATATAGTTGAATTAATCTTTAATAGCTACACAAAGCGACATAGATAAATGACGATATAGCACTATCGCTGTTGACAGCGCCGGAAGTAGCAAAGTCGATATTGAACAATGAAATAGAGAACCTAAATTGTCGAGTGAACATATTATAGAATATAAAATAAATTATTACATAAAAGTTCAAGTTCACGTGTAACTATTTAATATATAAATATGTTAAATATTTAATCTTTCTGCATATTGTATATACTATAGAATGAGTATATATTATCAATCTGCATATACTATAGAATATTTAACATTTTAATTGTTTCAATCTAGTAAGGAGATGTAGCGCGGCGTTGAGTACCGCCACTCAAACGCAATGCCTCTAGGTAATTCAGCGGAAAGTACGGAACGGAAGTTTTAATGAGAATGGAGTGCCCTAGCACTAGAAAAATGCTAAAAAGGAAAAAATAGCACAACATTTTCAATTAAAATCAAAAAAACAACTTTTAAATCGAGTGCAGTTGTTTAAACGATATCATCATTTGCTTTAAAAATGCTTGCTTATTTCCTGTATCAAACAAGTAAACTAGTGAAAAAAGATTCATACATACGAGTGCTCGTACGTCCAATAGAAACTTAGCGGGCAATTGCGGTTGTCCTATTAATCTGGTGGTTTCCATTTATCTTGTTGCATGAGGGAATAATGAAAAAAATATGTTTTTTTTACCACTCCCTCATACAATGGTAGCTTCACGCTGTATCCCGCATGAAGTATTCCTTCCGTTCCTATGGACACTTCCGTTCCAATTTTCCCCCGAATTCTCGAGGCATGGAGTGAAGTGGCGTAACTTAACGCCGCGCTTTGCCTGGTTGCCAGAGCGAAGAAATAAAAATATTTAATATTTCATTCTCTCGAGTGGAAATACTACTCAAAACTTAAGCCGACCCTACCCGTGACCGTGACTACTGCAAAGTGTTCGAAACGTCTGGTTTCCAAAATGTAAAACCTTAAATATCGCGTATATTAATCCGGTTAAAATAGTTTCATTTAAAATATTATTAACTTGTTATTAGTGTTTAAATAGTGAGATTTCGTAAGTTTTCTTTTATGACTACATGTTCAATAAACAAAAGAAACTTAAACTTATATTTTTTGACGTACGAACGTAAAGTGTTCGAAGCGGTGGATGTATACGCGTCGTCGTCGATGGATACGCGTAGAACTCTACGCGTAATCTCCTCTTTTTGTCATCGGTTTAAAATGTCGATTGTTTATATAATAATAACATTATTGTAGAGCAGTTATGAATCGAAATGGTCATTTTGTTTTTAAAAGGCAATTGTTCTGGGTTCGATGATAATTGCTTTTGGTTTGGCAAAAAAATATTTGTTCTCATTTTCATTATTAACTAATTATTGGAGAAAAATAAGAAAGAAGCCAGTGAAGCCAGTCGTGGCGCAGGGGCACGTGGTGTAAAGGCGACTGACTAGCTATGGGTTCGATCGCCAAACGAGAAAATGAAATATTTATGTACTAAATGTACATAAATATTTCAATTCAACGATTCAGAAATTCAACGAAAAAATAGGGAACGCAATTTTAACACTAGGTTCCATGCCTACTGCTGTATGCAGGATACAGCGTGAAACCGATTTAGTTTAATTTTAATTTAAAAATAACAAAATAATGAAAAAAAATAGCATACACTGCACAGAAACACAGGCAATTGCGGCACTGTCCTATTACCCGAGTCGTCCCCATTCAGCTGACTGCAAGAGGCAATCGAGGGCGCATTGTGCGATAATTGGCTCAATCTCATGGTAATCGCTTTTAAACCTATTCTAATATTGTCGTTTTAGTTTGTTTGATAAGTTTTAAATGTGTACGTGTTTATAGAAATAAAATCAGTTTCACGCTGTATTCCGCACACGGCTGAGAGAGGATAATGTTAAGACACTCCGTTCCTTACTTACTGCCGAATTTTTTGAGGCACTGCGTGTTGAGTGGCGGAACACAACGCCGGGTTTTTGCCTTGATGCTACAGCGAAGAAATAAAAATTTTAATAAATAATTAATTCCCTCGAGTGGTGATCGAACCCACACCCGCCGCGTTACCCACACCCACATACGTCGCACCCTTGTGTTAGATCTTAGAAATCTCAGACTTCTGCCTATCTGAAGCCATTGCGAACTGAATAAGAAGTCAATGCTGACCATAGCCAGATTTGGGTAGTCAAGTTATAATATAATTACAATTCTTTGTTTATGTAAAAACTATTTTTAACATGTTTAAAATGTTATTTTTTACTAAGGACATAAAAATATATTTTGAAATTGTAGCAAGCGTATAAGAATTTCGATTAAGCTCGATGAAAACGTATGGCTTAGTGGTCAAAACCGCCTCCACCTGCACATCCAGGAGGCGCGGGTTGCAGCCCCGTTACATTCTAATTTTAATACGTTTTCTACAATAGAATAAAAATGAACTTTAGTATGAATTATCACTTTAGTATGAAACAATTTATAACTTAATTAAGTTATAAATAATATAATAAACGTGAAATACCAGTATTTAGTACAGCACAGTATTATACATACATATGCTATTAACCTTATTCCGCTTATTCACCCGCAAGGGAGGCGCAATCAAACGTGCACTCCGCTATGATCGTCGTTTGCAATACAAATAATATGAACGCAATGTATTTTACTTCAACTTTAGTGTTTAAATTATAAGCTGTCTCGTAAAGCTAAGCTTATATAAATATTCTCTGAGCTTAAAGCTTGGGAAGGTTAAAATATAACCGAAAATTTTGAAATTTTGCTGTAAAATGTATGTTTACGGTTAGATGAAGTTTTTTTTTTTGCTTCACACTGTATGCCGCACATAACAAGGTAGGAATAGGGAACTTGGGAACTAGAGTTATGACACTTCGTTCCCATTCAAACACTTCCGTCCCTCACTTCTCGAAGCATTGTGAATTGAGTGACGGAACTCAATGCCTCGCTTTGTTTCGTTACCAGAGCAAAGAAATGAAAATATTATATATTTCATTCCTCGAGTAGAAATCAAACCCACAATCGTTGCATTACAGTCGCATTTTAGTGCTCCTGCGCCACAACGACGTCAGATTGTTTTTAACGTCAAATAATTTACTATCGATTCACTATAGTTACTGCCCCAAACCAGAGAACTACTTGTGGCCATCGTGGTGCAGCGGCATAGTATCTGACTGTAAATGTGACAGTTGTGAGTTCAATTTCGACTCGAAGGAAAGAGATATTTAATCGCTCTAGTAATAAGAAAAAGAGCGGCGTTGAATTCCATCACTCAACACGCTATGTCTTGAAAATTGGGCGAAAAATGCGGAACTAAGTGTCATATCGTAACACTAGGTTCCTAGGTGCCCTCTGCCTACGCTTATATCACTAATTTTCCTCTGTCAACCACACACTATTTGCACATATTTGCGTGTAAATACATCTACATAGGACTTAGCAATTACTTATATATAATATATAATGTAAACATCCAGAGCCCATAATAGTTTTTTCTTAATCAACCATCCGTCAGTCTGTTATTAATTTCTCAGTAATCAATACTTAGAAAGCTCGAGCGCACGTTGAATATTTTATATTTTCATTACATTAACTCCAAGTCTAGAAATAGTTCGTGATAGGTAAATGGCCTGGTAATAATTTTTATAGATTTTTTTTTCTTTTTTTTTTAAGCTTCACGCTGTATTCCACACATAGTGGGATAAGCAGAGGGAACCTGGGAACTTAATGTTAAGATACTCCGTTCTCATTAAGACAATTTCCGCTTCCAATTGGATGGGTTAAGTTTTCGATCCCAATGTTGCATCAATTAAATGTCTACCACTTATCGCATAATATCTCGCAGTTAGTCAAAATTGTAAAACGAAATGTTGAAAACTAGTTTATCTTTGCTATATGCACGATGCTAATTAAATATATTACCATACATGATATACATATTCCTTTAACTTCGAGTTATATCCCACATAGAGCAGGGTCGGCAGCGGGAACCTATTGTTACGACACTCGGTTCCCAACTTTCCGCTCAATTTTTGACACATTGCGTGAGACTACGCTTAGTCTTCTTACCAGAGCGAAAAAATAAAAATAACTTATTGCCTAGAGTGGGAATCGAACGCACAACCGTCGTGTTAATACGGAACCGATACATGACATGTGTAATGCAGTATTTCAATTTCATCCACAGGTTGCGCGTTTCCATTGCGATGGCAAGGACGGTGGTTTCAATCGGGCGTGATACAACCTATCATGATAGACGGCGCCATACTCTCCAATAAGGGCAGGTGCATATCCTCTGAGGGGGACAAATTTCTTATTGTGGACGAGTAAGTATTATTTTACTTTACTTTAGTTTTATTTACTCAGAGTGTTATATGCAAACGCACTTAAAATATAGTTACATTTCATTCATAGTGTTTTTATAAAAAATATTGTTAAATTTAAAATAATCTTTGTAATTTTTTTTTCATCTTGGCTTTATTGCGGTTGACCTGGGATGGTCTTTCCGGCGTCATCTGGCGGGGGTCTTTATCACATATTCTATAAAGTGTAGGACTTTCATGTTAATCAAAAAGAGTTTAAATGGTAGGACTAAGGTAGGATTCGCCGAAATTCATGAAGAAATTTAAAAAACGGCAATTTCTATTTTACGCCTTAAAGTCCACAGAACCAAGTATCTTATAAGACATTTAAATATGGCCTATCATAAATTAAGTCCAAGTTAAAAATAGAATGTTAATGTTTAAATAAATTATTTCAAATAATGCCCACTTTTAAATAACTGAGATGAAATGAATCAGCTTTTCTTTACAGCGAAGAATTTTCTTATATAACCTACTCATAAATAGAAGTTTATTTATAAGTCAAATTTCAACAAAGATCATTAAAGAGTAATTTAAGTTTAGTTAAAAATTAAACTCTGCATATAAAATTTTATTAACACGTTACGATTATATTCTCTTTTCTGGAAATTATCTATGTCATTTTCTTCTCTCTTATACTTCAAGAGCTTGAACTTGTAGCATTAGAGAAAATTTACACAAAGCTATTTGCAATCAAGCCCATATTTCTCAATTAGACAAATAAACAATGAAACGAACAAGTAAAATTTTATAATCTATACCAATATTTATATATTGATCGTAGTAATCTCAAAAAGGACTTGTTCGAATTGAAAAAATATTTTTGTATTGAATAGTCCATACTTAGAGGAAGGCTATATTACATCACATCAATAGTTTTGAGGGCGTCTTGGCGCAGAAACACAATCCGTCGTGGATTCGATTTCGAGATTTATTTATGTAATCCATCTCCACTCTATCATAGGCTATTTCGTACACAGTACTTAGTTATTACTAGCTAGTTTTAATCATATAAAAAATCCGAAATCCGAAAATATCAAATCCGAATATATAACTTAACACGTTCCCAACAAAATCAAACCAAAATTTCAAAACCGACTGTGAAATAAAACCTATAAGTACTTTACATAATCTTGTAAGTCACTCAATCCTCCAGAGAGCCGTTAACAACGATCAACGTTACAATTATTCTATATTATCTCTATATATAATAAGAGAGTAAAAATATTTTGTCTGTACATTTAGTAATTTTGACTGAAATGGATAGAGGGACGCTTAAAAAGAATAATAGAAAGCAAAAATTTTTTTTTTAATTTCTTGCCTGTCTGTATCGACAGATTTTCTCTAAAAAAGAAAAATGTGGACATACATATCGATGTATGTCCACATTTTTCTTTGAAAGTACTGAACCGATTTACTTGAAAATTTCACCAATTGCTTTATTTTAACTCAACTTAACTACTAAAGTTTGTTTCATCAAAATCGGTTCATTAAAAAAAAAGTTATCGTCATTTGAATGAACTTAAAGTATATGATAATATATATATCATACATATATAATATATCATGTATATATATCATATATATACTAAATTTTCACATCAGAAATCTTAAGTGCGTTGCAAACATACATTATAGGTATATTAAAACATGAACATAATTCAGTGTATTAAGTAAATAATTCTGTGGCTTAAGCCGGCGAAGCCGCGAGCGGGTCGCTAGTCTTAAATATAAAGCAAATAGCCTACAAAAACATTTCCTCGCTCACCTCATCATAGTGAAGATATCCAGAACGATTGGGGAGAATGGGGCTATAATTTTAATCACCAAATTATACGAGTCAAAATTGTTGTTTGGCTGTTGAAATTTCTTAGTGTCGAAGATATCTGATTTGGATGTGATTTATTACTATTGTTTTATATTGGGATTACATATGTATTTGTATTTAATGTAGCGCGCTTAATTTGTTTGGTTGTTTGGGTAGATAATAATGGATGTATGTGAGGAGTTGGATTCCCTCTCGAGGTAATAAAGTATTTTATGTTGTTATCATTTCTTCGCTCTGGTAATGAGGCAAAGTGTGGTGTTGAGTTCCGCTATTCAACACGCAATGCCTCCAGAATTCAGCGGAATCCTTTCCCTCCCTGCCTTGTGCGGGATACAGCGTGAAGCTACAAAAATATTTTTAAACATTTTGTAGTTTTTAACTTTGCATAATTCTAGCCACAAAGTTAATATAAAGCTTCAGCCCATTATAAGCCTCAGTATGTAGACCCTCTTCAAGAATTAAAATTGTGTATTAAATTAATTAAAAGAACAAAGTTGTCAAATATCGTAATAATTACAGTTAACGCAGTTAATCAGCAAATAAAATTAAATACATCGTTGGGCCAAATTACACACGGCCATTTAACCCCGAACCAAACAGTTTACTGTGGTTAGAAAACGGATATTCTGAAATAATTATATTATATACAAATTAGAATTAGAGGCCAGTTTGGCGCAGTGGCACAAAGTGTGACTGTAAAATCAACTGTTTGTGGGTTCGATCTCCGCTCGAAGAAATGAAATATTTATTTACATTTATATTTTCATTTCTTCGCTCTTCCATTTATTTCAATTATTTTATTTATATATATTATTTATAAATAGACATAGAATATACTGTTACACAATAGTGTTTAGAATAATAACCTTAATTTCCAATAAATGAAGGAAACAATACAATCACGTACTCTGTACCTTATTTCAACTTTTCTAAAATTATCAGCTTTATTTATATTATGTTTTAACTGCTACTTAAACTGGTCTCTGTTTATCCGTACTATACGAGAAACAGCGTGAAGCAAAAACATAAAAATAAAATTTCAAAAATCTGTATAAGTATCTCTTTCATTCCTTACAGCATCCCTATACTTTAAACCAGACTTAGACTAAAAAAACACGTCTTTAAAATTTATATTAGGCTCCTCGACCTGACCTCGTTTTTGGATGGGAAAATATTAATATATTTATAATATTTTTTTTTCTATTTTAGAAAAGGCTGCTACCGCTGCGTTGTGATGCATGAGAAACATATAAACGTTTTACAGTATAAAGAAAGTGAGTATTCATGACAAAATTCATTTAATAAGCATATCTTTTTTATAGCACATACTAGAATCTAGGAAATAAAATACTTTAATATTGTCTTTCTTCGCTCCGGTAAAGAGCATTCAACACGCAATGCCTACAGAATTCGGGGGAATGTCGGGAACGGAAATTAACACCAGTTTTCAGGTTCCCTCTACCTACCCTGTCATATGCGGGATACAGCGGAAGCTAAAAAAAAATTAAAATATTTTGAAGTTGTTAATTTTACATAATTCTAGCGACAAAGTCAATAAAAAACTTTGTCAATTTGTCAATGCCTTTAAGATAAAATCAGCTTCACGCTGTATCTCGCACACAGTAGGGTAGGCAGAGGGAACCTAGTATTAAGACACTCCGTTCCCCACTTTCTGCCGAATTCTAGAGGCATTGCGTGTTGAGTGGCAGAGCTCAACGCCGCGCCTCGACACCAGAGCGAAGAAATGGAAATATAAATTTAAGTTTGTTTGTTGTACTTGGATAAAATGTATTGAAGATAAAATGTATTGCAGTTAAACTGTGTCGATAAAATGGGATCAATACCTACCGAAGCCAAAATTCTATGTATAAAATGTAGGAGATACAAATATGCATGTGTACCTAATAATGATTTTCCAAAAAAAATACCAATGAGGAGAGTCGTGGCGCAGCGGCACGAAGTGTGACAGTAAAACCGACTGGTTGTGGGTTCGAATATTTACTTAAATTTATATTTCCATTTCTTCGCTCTGGTGTCGAGGCTAAGCGCAGCGTTGAGTTCTGCCACTCAGCACGCAATGTCTCCAGAATTCGGCAGAAAGTGGGGAACGGAGTGTCTTAACACTAGGTTCTCTCTGCCTATTCTGCTGTGTGCGGGATACAGTGCGAAGCTGATTTAATTAAACAAAAATACCTTACTTAAAAATTACCTGGAAATTCAATATATTAAAACGTTCATTAACATTTTTTATATTTTTAAAGTGTTATTCCACACTTAAAAAAGAAAAATACTTTATAGAAAACATATTAAAATCCCGCTATGAAAAGTTAAAATTATTATGTTTTTTAAAAAGAAAAATATTATGCAGATAAAAATTAACTTTTATAAAATGTGTATTAAAAATATACATATAATTCAAACTAGTAAGATGAACTAACCCGACCGACCTGACTTGGTGTTTAAGCAGCGGATTACAAAGTTCTAGGTTCAAATTAGGCACGGACCTAATATTTGTGTTGACCTTATTGTTTGTGTCGGTCTGGATAAGCCAAGCCGCAGCGTTGGACTTACTCTAATTTAACTATTGCAGTGCAATGGTATAGGAACTTCCAAATTTACATATTTTTAGTGAATACAAAGCAGAAAATGAAGAAATTCGTCAGTACGTTGTCTCCTTTTCGCTGATTTCTCCTTAATTTAAAGGAAAAAATCTTCATCATCAACGGTCTGTTCTCGTCTTCTGCTGGCCCTGGCCTCTCCAGTTGCACGCCACTCAACTTGATCTTCGACTATTTGCATTCAGCCATATATTATAATATAAATGTACTGAAATGTATAAATTACTACAATAATGAAACCATTGAGGCCGTCGTGACGTAGGAACTCAAGTTTGTGACTGTTACGCAACAGTTTTAGGTTCGATTGCCACTCGAGGGAATGTATTATTTTTTATTAATATTTTCATTATTTTTATTTACATTTATATTTTCATTTCTTCACTCTGGTGATAAGGCAAAGTGCGGTATTGAGTTCCGCCACTTAACACGCAATGCCTCCAGAATTCTGCGGAAAATCGGGGACGGAGTGTCTAAACACTAGGTTCCCTCTACTTACCCAGCTGTGTGCGGGATACAGCGTGAAGTTGATTTGATTTTTTTTTCAATATTTTCATTTCTTCACTCTGATACCAATGCAAAAAGCGTGACGTTAAGTTCCACCACGAAAATTTGGCCGAAAGTCAGAAACGTGTGAAGTATTGAAGTGTCCTAACACTAGCTTCCTTCTGTCTCCCCTGCTATATTCGGAATACTGGGTGAAGCTGAAAGAAAACCTAATTCAAATGAATTTATATGAATAGGAAAATTCCTAAGATACACATACATCTTGTATGTGTATAAAACTAATATTCTGTCAGAGACCAATTAGGCACCATATACGAGACGATCCTCCGTTAGAATTTTAAAATTTGCTTCTGAAAATTTTAATTAACTGTAAAAACAAATGATTACAGGATTACCGTCATTATATTGTTTGAAAATAATAAAATTATATATTTTATATTGAAAAGAGCAACTGTTGAGTTCGTTGTCGGCTAACGGTGTCGGAATGGTCTAATGAAATTAAAGCTGTGACAGCTTTAATTTCATTAGACCATTCATATGTACTTGTAAAAGTCTAATTGAATTTGAATTGCGCTTACAGTTATTGACTGACATGACTGACTACAGAATACACAAACAATATAAGTGATTGATAATTTATATATTTCTTTACAGCATTCTGCCACAATCGAGATGCGCTACCCCACTTGTGCTCGCTCATCACTGGCGATGCTCTCCTATATTCTATGTTTCGTGAAAACGCCGAGCCGGTTGGATGTCCGCTTAAAGGACCATTTTCCTTCACCTACAATAGGTAAGTTGTTTATATTGTTTTGTTTTTTCTTTTTTATTGTTCTAGGTATTATATTATTTTATTATTTGCTCTTTTTTAACTGGTGTAATGTATTAGCTAAGAACTTAATTTATCAAAATTTTTAGCCTATAAAAAAGAAACCTCCTTTACCAGCAGGAACTGAATGAGTTGACTTTGAATTGCATACAAAGTATTCATAACCTTATAAATCCTTTACAATCAGGTTTCCGTCCTGGTAATAGTACGACAACATCACTAGTAAAAGTTACTAATAACATTCATACTTTACTAATAACGTGGACGGCACTCCTCTTAAAGTTTTTTGGGAATTTATATACCTACAGCAAACTATTCAGCTTGCTAAAAACAACTTTGAGAGAGAGGCTGATCGAAGAATTCATCTGGGTTGGGCAGCGTTTGGCACACTACGTCAAATCTTTTTCTGCAATTGCAAATTCTGCAATGTCTGAAGAGTGTGTTTTGCCAGTCATGACCTACGGTGCCGAAACTTGGACATTAAAAGTCGGTCTAGTCCATAAGTTTCAAGTCGCCCAACATGCTATGGAGCTACCTATGCTTGGAGTCTCTTTAAAAGATAAAATCAGAAATGAGGTTATCCGGAAAAGAGTCGGAGTTACCGATATCGCTCGGAGAATTAGTACGTTGAAATGACAATGGGCTGGACACGTCTGTCGAAGGACCGATGGCCTAGCGCGTCCTCCAGCTCGATGGACCGATGACCTGAAGAACATTACAGGTTCCGATTGGATGCGGAAAGCGGAGAATCGGGAGTTCTGGCCCACTCTGGGCGAGGCCTATGTCCAGCAATGGACCCGACCCGAATAGTCTGATTTGAAACTAATAACATTTGTATAGGCATGGAAAAACAACAAACATATTAACTCAAAAAATCTCAACTGATTTTAATTGATAGTGCTAAACTTAATTTGAAAACAGATGTATCGACTTTACCATCAGTGCTTCTTAATAGTGATATTATACCATGCAGCAAAACAGTAGAAGAGAGAAGAGAATCTTGGTGTCATTCTGAATATAATAATATGTCTNTCACTAGTAAAAGTTACTAATAACATTCATACTTTACTAATAACGTGGACGGCACTCCTCTTAAAGTTTTTTGGGAATTTATATACCTACAGCAAACTATTCAGCTTGCTAAAAACAACTTTGAGAGAGAGGCTGATCGAAGAATTCATCTGGGTTGGGCAGCGTTTGGCACACTACGTCAAATCTTTTTCTGCAATTGCAAATTCTGCAATGTCTGAAGAGTGTGTTTTGCCAGTCATGACCTACGGTGCCGAAACTTGGACATTAAAAGTCGGTCTAGTCCATAAGTTTCAAGTCGCCCAACATGCTATGGAGCTACCTATGCTTGGAGTCTCTTTAAAAGATAAAATCAGAAATGAGGTTATCCGGAAAAGAATCGGAGTTACCGATATCGCTCGGAGAATTAGTACGTTGAAATGACAATGGGCTGAACACGTCTGTCGAAGGACCGATGGCCTAGCGCGTCCTCCAGCTCGATGGACCGATGACCTGAAGAAGATTACAGGCTTCGATTGGATGCGGAAGGCGGAGAATCGGGAGTTCTGGCCCACTCTGGGCGAGGCCTATGTCCAGCAATGGACCCGACCCGATTTTGATCACATCTCTGAAGTGGCTCCTTATCCGCTTTCGCAGGAATACTCACATACTTCATTCCAGCTTCTTCTCTGCTGTATTCTGTTCAATCCAATTTCACCTCCTTACCTTAAAGAACATTTTAAGATTTGGGCGTGACACATTTCCGATCTCTTCTAAAAAATATTTCTAATCTTTATACGTAACTTAAAGACACTTTATTTTTAATTCACTTTAAGATTAAGGTTCTTTTCTTTTTTTTCCTATTTGCTTATTTTTCCGTCGCCATTTAGATCTTATATCTTTAATTTAATCTAATCTATATGTATGTATACAGATATTTTATATGTGTATAATATATTATAGTATAATAATAACTTTTGTATCGTGTGTTATGTATGGTAATTACATTCTTATTTATTTTATACCCTTAAATATACTTTTGCATCCCATCCCTATCGTAATTTGTTATTTCCTCTGCCTTAAGGTTGTTTGCCAGAGATTGCTATTAAGCAATAAGGTCGCCCTTTGTACATTTTTATGCTTTTTGTATATCTGTGTCTTTTCTTGGGTGTACAATAAAGAGTTATTATTATGATTAAATATTTTGTGTAATCTTTAATTATTTTAGATGTTTACCCAAAATTGCTAAATTTAAAAAAAATTAATATTTAGCGTCTTGTCTGTTGAAAATTTTGTTGGTATAATTTAAAAACTATGTTGTTTCAACAAGTTATCAACGTTAATTTCATTAAAGTTGGAAAGTAAATGGTTCACGTAACGTTTGAGTTTAATTGTGTACTTTTTCATCATATATCATAAGTTAATATTTAAAATTATCTTTGGTTACCGGTTTGATGAACAAAACGCCGAACTGATATCTATAACTTAATTCAGCTTCACGTTTTTTCCCGCATTAGCAGATTAAGACTTCATCCCCCACTTTCCGAGACGTTCTGCCACATGAATGGCAGAACTCAACGCCGCGCTTTGTCTTGTTACTAGGCGATGAAATGGAAATAATTAATTCTTCTGAAATGCGGGGCTCGACGCCGCAACAGTCGCTTTTACCGTTTGACGTTGTCCCATTGCAGTACGACGGCGTCATTGCTTATTTCTTATTTTTTTTAGCTTTACGCTGTATCCCGCAATTAGCAGGATAGGCAGAAGTACCCAGGGAACCTAGTGTTAAGATACTCTGTTCCCATTAAGTCAGTTACGTTCTCCACTTTCCGCCGAATTCCGGAGACGTTGCGTGTTGAGTGTTTTCTATAACTTAACATAATAAATAATATTTGAGGCCAGTCGTGGCGCAGGGGCACAAAGTGTGATTGTTAACAGACTGGTTGTGGGTTCGATCGGGGATCGAGGATCTCGAGGAAATGAAATATTTATTTAAATTAATATTTCCATTTTTTCGCTCTGGCGTCGAGGCAAAAGTCCGACGTTAAATTCCGTCACACAACACGCAACGACTGCGAAATTCGGCGGAAAGTGGGGAAGGAGTGTCTTAACACTAGGTTCCCTCTGTCAAAATGAATTGTATGTGTGGGATACAGCGTAAAACTGATTTATTTATTTATTTTATAAATAATATTTCTAAAATGGTAAATGGAGAAAGTAGTGTTAGAACGCGAGGCTCAACGAGGGTATTACTAGTACTCGTAAGATCTAAAGAGTTTGAAGAAATTCTATATGTATTCAATTTGACAATCATTTAGGTACTAAAAAGTATGTTTCTAGTCTTCACAGGCGCTGAGACGTGAAGAGCAACTGAATGTCTTACTTCTTGAATGTTACATGCTTTCTTGATAAAAGTTTTATTTCATTTACTTATGCTCTAACGCATTTTATAACAATTTGAAATAAAATACATATTTAAACAATTTGTCATATAAATTAGCAGGTATTTTTATAATCTCTGGGAATTTTAGTAATTACTTAAATGTAAGATAAAGTATGTAAAAGACAATAATATTCACAATATTTCATACATTGCCTGGACGCCACAGGTATTCTATACATTGCCGAGCTATTGTATAGAATGCTAAATTATACATATTGNTATATATATATATATATATATATATATATATATATATATATATATATATAACATTACTATTTCTCACAGAGAATGAGGAAATTATAAACATTTGGCCGGTCCCTATTTAGGCCCAAAATAAAACAGAACTTACTCTGACTGACTGACTTAGGTACTCTCTTATCTTTACGAAAATTAAGGTAATTTGAAATCACGAAAATCAAAAATGTCATTATAGAAATAACTGAGTATTTTGTGACATATGACATTCTAAGGGCCCGTAACTCTGACCGCAGTTAGATTAGACCGCAGTACAGTAGATTACATCGAATAGATTAACCTAATGTAATATAGATAATAGCATTTCTCAATAAATAGTTTCTTAGAATATATCTAACACAAAAAGTTTTTTTCGATTTGCGAGTTCAACGAAGCGAACCCTTTAGCTATGTATATAATATTAAGATACCAAAACGAACGAATATGAACATAAATCCAGAGGCCAGTTGTGGCGCAGGAGCACAAAGTGTAACCGTAACCGAGACAGGTTGTGGATTCGAACCTCATTAGTCGAAATGAAGTATACTATTTTCTTACTATAGTATAATATTTTCTTACACCCGCTCTGGTGTGGACTCAAAGAGCGGCGTTGCGTTCCGCCACTCAACACGCAATGCCTCCAGAATTCGACGGAAAACGGAGAACAGAGTGTCTTAACACAAGGGTCCCTTCGCCTGTCCTGTTGTGTGCGGTATACAGCGTGGCGCTTAAAAAAATATTAAATATAAATGAACTCGTCATCTAAGGACATACAAACAGGGCTTTGGTTTATTAAAACCATAAAAGCGAAATAAATTCAACTGGCTATATTAAAGTAACAAAGATTAAAGAAGCCGTCGAGGCGCAGGGGCACTGGTATGTGACTGTAACGCAAACGGTTGTGGGTTCGATCCCCACTCGAGTGAATTAATAATAATTAATAACTTTTTTAGTTTTACTCAAGAAAAAATATTAAGAAACAATAATTTCTTAATATGTTCATTTTTTGCTCTGGCACCAAAAAAAAATCCCAGCGTTGAGTTCCGCCACTCAACGATGCCTCGAAAAATTCGACGAAAAGTGGGGAACGGAATGTCTCAATCAACACTAGGTTCCCTCATCCTACCCTGCTGTATGCAGGATACAGCGTGAAGCTGATTTTAATTTTTGATTTTTTCGTGATATTAAAGAAATTTGTAACGCACAAACAATTAATTATTAGACTGACGTTGAGTGCTGCACTGTGATAAGCATATCATTAATTACCTGTGGCGAGACCACGCTTGATTAACGTCGGTCAAATTAAAAAGCCACTGCACATGACGCAAAGTAATAATTACAATCGTGAAACACAGACTGAAACACCCTTTTATAGCATACGATACGATATCGGATGAAAGATCTGTTGGCTTTAACTTTTTATTATGAATATGTTGAACCCGATTTTCCTTGTTCAACCGAACCAGAGAACCACCTCAATTTTTTAAATTATAAATACACTATTTATAGCTATTAAGTTTTATGCCACACTCTCTTGTCATCCTCTGCTTAGTAAACTAAACTGAAACCATCAAAATTACTGAGTTATTACGTAATGCTTATACTACATACTAGCTCTTACCTTACGGTTTCTCCCATGGCCTAATGAAAACAACTTTCAGTTGTACATATATGTCAATTGAACCAATCTAAATGTCATTTTACATAGAAACGTTAAACATAATATAATTTAGTCGGAGTCTTCGGTGATAAATGGAATATCCAACAGTTCCTGAGATTAGCGTGATTAAATAAAATAAACGCAGCCTTATAATATCAGTAAATATTTAAAATAACTTTTGCAGCTGAAGTTAATTCTTCCTATCTGTTATAATTTCTAGAGGCCATGGCGACTGCAAGATACCTGCTTCATCCATCGAGAGCTGTACAGAGGACTCGCGACTGTTACTTAATTATCAAGCGTGTCCAGATGTTTACGGTTCAGAAAGTACAGGTAAGTAGACACTTATGCAAATTATTTAACTTGTATCATAATTTTTGGGTAATTGGTCCTTTGAGACTGACGTTGGGGGACGTCACATTACGGCCATAATTAAAACAGTTAATGAAAGACATTTTCGTCAGCTAAAATTATTAAGTCAGTATAATATGTAACTCTTTTTTTTACTTTGATGCCCCCGTACCTTCAAATTACTCAGATAACATCACTTAAATTAAAATTAATGTTTTATAATATATATATATATATATATATATATATATATATATATATATATATATATATATATATATAATAAGGTGGAAGGAACCACTTGTTAAGACACCTTCGCTTCCCATTTTTAATTCTTCCAAACTAATAATCAAAGCAAAGCTCAAATAACACAAATTTTAAAAGAGCCATTTACTATACTTTACTATTATTATTCTTAATTATTTTTTAATATAATGCACTTGAATTGTAAGATACATCAAATATGTATATTCATCAAAACTAGACAACATCGCAATACAAACGAAGAAATGCACAAGAATTTAAATTCATATACAGGTATGCTCATACCAGACAAATCGTTTCACAGTATCCCGATATAATTTTGCGCGATATTAGCCGCCAGTACGGTACCTACTCCGGCGGGCAATCTTCCAGCCTATTGTTTGTCTGCCTTGAAATAACTCGGTAACTTTTTGTTGTTTTACGTTTTTCGTCTACGCGTCATCGAGGAATTACTTGGATGTTCGTTTCGTACTTTAGAATATTATGATTGCATACTTTTGTGATATTAATTTTATGATACTAGTTTTGGCATTTTGTTAAGAAAATGTTTGTCATTTTATTTTTTTTATAATGACTGCCTCTCATTCATTGTTGTTTCGATTAAAGTTTATGGAACATATTCCATAAATTTCCACTCAGTTTTAATTAAAAGTTATGAAACATAAATCATATTCTATAAATTTCCGTGTTTACGTAACTGCTAACGCATCAAACACGTCTTAAATTTATTGTTTTACTTATTACATTCAAATCATACAAATTTTTGTCACAAATTTGTACCCTATGTGCTATTCTGATGTATAAGCTATATCAACGTAAAGCTTTATGTAAATCCCTTCAGTAGTTTTTGCATGAAAGTGGAACAAACATCCATTCTCACAAACTTTCGCATTTATAATATTAGCTATGTATAACATACATATAGAATATCGAAAAATATTTAAAATTAAACTAAAAAACGGAGTACCTTAACGCTATGTTTTGTTTACCCTTTTATATACCAGATAAAGCATGACACTAAGAAAAATAAATAATAATACATTTTTTTCGTTGCAGTGGAAGAACTAGAATGCTTAGCAACATGGAAGGAAGGGAGTCTAAGATTCCTAGTGGGCAAGATACACCACAACCACGCGACCAGCAACGAAGATCGATACAGATGTTTCGTCTATGAGAAGACAAATGGTATTGGTAAGATTTAGTCGCATTTTGGTTTGTATTTTTTTTAATGCTTTTTCAGCTTATTTTCAAAGTGATAGCTTCTTTGTTTGGCATTTTCTAGACACGGTTATGAGCTAAAATTTGACATTCTATTTCTTATTCAAATTCGTTTTAATCTTATAATAATAAATTAATTGTTTGTATTTAATTCAAGAACTTTTACATTATCTTTATTATAATAACGCTATCAATTTATTTATAAATAAATTAATATTCCTTTTAGGAACACACAATAAACACTTTATTTGTTTGAAAGCAGTCACTAACGATAGTTATAAATATATACATTCCAAGTATGAAATCTGATCTATTACTTTAAAATTATACAGAACTCACTAAAGTAAATTTGTAGAAGTTTATATATAATACTAGCTTTTACAATTCCAAGTGCCCAAGATAATATTAACTTGTAATTCAAACAAATAGTTCCTGAGATTAGAGAGTTCGAACACACTTTTCAGCTTTATAATATTAGTAACATACATTTTCTATCTTAATTTTTGTTATAATTTCAGCTTCTAGTAGCAGTATGAAGGAAGGTCCGGCGGCTCCAGGTGGCGTAGAGTATCGAGTAGCGCAGTCTGGTGACGCTACGTGCAATGGATTGTCTAGTGCGACTGAAGGGTCTAGGACTATGGCTTTGAAGAGAGGTAATACATACATTAGGTATATTATTTTACACTAGTGAACGACACGACGTAGATAAATGCTGCAATATAACGAAAAATCGCTGTCTTTTCGTTCGGTACAATTTTTGAGAAATCCTCTCTAAATGATTTTTAAGCTCCAGGAAGCCACATATCATATTTCAACGCTCTCACCACCTATTACCGTCTTGTCGTTACTGGCTGATTCACGGATAATACTATCTATGTATGTAAATCGGTCAGTATCGAATCTTATAAATATAGGTAGACGTAGACTAATAATCTTGTAATATTATAAAAAAATATGCTTCAACTTTATGGACATTTTTAAGACTATTTTTGTTAGGTGACGAAACTTTCATTGCAGTTTATCTATGAAAACTTAGGATAAGTATGTTATAACTAATTCGTCTAATTTTCCGAATGTTATTGGATTTGAGCAAAAGTTTCCATCATTTTAGTATTTGTGTCACACTTAATATCAAAACTGCAGAGAGTCGTTCAAAAACTACCGTAAACTATGTACATTATTTATCCGTCAATTATTACAAATATATTTCTTAAGCAATAAATGTAATCGACAATCACTAGTAATAAATATTAATATGAATTAATAATAAATAAAATAATGATATAAGCATTTTGGTTCCAGTTTCAGTCCGGTTCAACTGCCAGTTCCCTACCTGGATGACGTTCTCCAACACCTGGCACACATTAGACTTCAGCAGTAACTACACGTTCTCACAACGTAATGCCACTCTGCGTATTACGAACCAAACCGGTGTGGAAATCAAAGTTTATTGTGTGAACGTTAAAGCGACTTCACCGAGCGGAAATTCTGTCGCTCTGGTCGCTCACTGGCAACATCATTGGTGAGATATAAGTGTTATTTTACAAAATATTCATTTCTTCAGAGTTGAAGTATGCGGCGTTTAGCTCCGCTGCTTTATAATTCTGTAAATAAGTGAAAAATTATATAGTATTTTTGAATTTACCACTAATTAAGTCATATCCAGCTACTTAGTGATAAAATTGAAGTGACAATTTTTTCATACAATTAATTTTATTTTAATAAAAAATCAGCCAACATAAAATTGTACTAGGCGTACGAAGTGAACGTATGTTAACGTATGTTATTCAACACATGCAATACCAACATATAGCAGGAGGTATTCAGCCTCAATAATTGGTCTAAACAAATTTCTTTTTATTCATCCCTAAATCTCCATTTTCCAGTGTATCCCGCTACGTATGTGTAGTGCTGTACCGTCGCGACACGTACATCGCGGAGTTGCAGCGCGGGTCGCCCACCAGTCGACCTGATGAGGCGTGTTCGACCTCACACTTTAATGCTATGACCGCGTCTTATGTTACTTTAGTTGGTGAGTGGATTGTTTTTCTTATTTTTATTTTTTAAGTAAGAATTTGGCTTAATAAAGAAAAATGTAATTTAAAATGTTCCTCGGTAGGAATTTAAATATATAATACCAATGGTAAACATGTCCTACTCAATCAAACCGTTAAAAAAATAACGTCAAATATGCATTTAGAAATTCTCAAATTAACTCTCTTTAAAACTTCAATCGCTTAAGCTTTAAAATAGATACAGTAGAACTCCAATTATCCGAATTAATGGGGACCGGGACCCATTCGGATAATCAAATTATTCGGATAATCGGAGTTTTTTTAATAAAAATTGCCATTGGAGAGAAAAAAAAGCTACGTTTTGATATTGCACTATTTTTTTATTGAATTAAATGAAAGAAACATGATATTTTCACATGTTTTAAATGTAAATAAAATGTACATATGTACATAACGTACAAGTTTAGAAATAAAAATCATTGTCTTTTAAACATCTCCGTCAATGTAAGCTGTTTTGCGTTCTTCATCCGTTTTCGGGCAGCCAGGTCACGCATTCGCTTGACGGTGAGCAGTTGCAAGTGGTCACACTCGGGCTGACGCTCCATCCAATTCAAAGCAGTCTCGAGGCCGGCAAATGCTTCACTCGCTGATGGTCCAGCGTCTACTTCAACATCAGCAGAAAGTTCTTCTTCCACTTCCACTTCAACATCTTCTCTCACACTTTCAACAATTTCATCGTCATTGAGAATTTGAAAACCAGGGTCAGACGTGTCACAAGCCATCCACTCTCCTACATCTTCAGCACTTACTTCTGTACAACCAGGAATTTTTACAATCATTTTTCTCATTTCCTCTAGTGGCAACGCATCTTCATCATCTTCATCCTCTCCATTTTCTTGTTTCTCATTTTCTTCAGATTCTTTTTTTTTGTTCTTCTCAGACGGTAGGCCTTTCAGTTTATTCCACGCACGTCTTAGCGTCACTGCCGTAACCAAACTCCAAGCTTCCGCTACCATGTAACAGCAGTCCTTTAAATTTATTTTGCTATGATTTGCCAAAACCAATTCTTCATCTTCAGCACCTTCGATCAGCAGTTTTCTCAGCAGTTGCCTTCTGTAATGGCGCTTCATTGTTTCAATAACAGACTGGTCCATGGGTTGCAGCAAACTTGTAACATTGGGAGGCAAAAACGTCGTTTTAAACTGCCCATTCTCTCTTTCCAACAGTTCTGCTGTAGGATGAATGGGTGCGTTATCAACAATTAAAAGCACCTTACTGCCTTCTTTTCCCACCGATTTTTGGTGCTTTTTCACTTCAGGAATAAACACTTCATCATACCATTCGGTAAACAAAGCTGCAGTCATCCAGGCCTTGGGTTGACTTTTGTAGAAGAGTGGAAGTTTTTTTACGTTTTTAAATGCTCTTGGATTTTTTGATTTTCCTATCAAAAGAAGTGGTAGTTTATGATTTCCAGTGGAGTTGGCACAGTTAAGCACTGTAACACGTTCTTTACTGACCTTATGTCCAGGGGCACTAGATTCCCTTTTAGAAGCCAAAGTGGTTTTTGGTAATGCTTTCCAAACAAGGCCAGTTTCATCGGCATTATAAACAAACTCCGGATCATAGGATTCTGCTGCAGTTTTAAATTTTTCAATAAAATTTTCAGCAGCTGCAGAGTCTGCTGAAAGCTTCTCACCAGCCAAATCTAACTCGCGTACACTATGCCTGAATTTAAAGTTCCTTAGCCAGCCGTTACTAGCCTTAAAAGATGAATAACCAAGCTTTTCTGCTAAGATTTTGGCTTTTTCACAAAGGATTGGGCCTGAAATCGGATTTCCCATAGAACGTTGCTGCAAAAACCATTTAAACACGGCATCTTCCAAATTTTTGTTGGTTGCTGTCTTCATTGTTTTCCTGGAGGAACTTCCATCTTCATTTTCAAGCACCGAAACAAAGTTTAAAAGTGTTGACTTACTGTTTTTAATGTCACAAATTGTTGCTTGTCCAACACCATAAATCTCAGACAACTTCTTACCCGTTACACCTTTATCGAGTTGCTCTATAATTTTCAGTTTGTCCGCTAACGATAGCACAACACGTTTTCTTTTCGAAGCCATGGTAAAAAAAAAAAAAAAAAACAATACAAACGTAAGCCGTAGCGAAAGAGTAGCGTCCTCGAGCAAGGTCAATAGCACACTGACTAATGTACAATCAAAACAAACAATGACAGGTGCGCCGTGACTGCAATGCGCCGGCGCCGGAACTGGAGTGGGGACTCATAGCACGTGTTGTGCATACACTGACGCCGCGGACTTTGGACAATTTTCTGATTTTTTCTGAAAGTGATTCGGATAATCGGCGATTCGGATAGTCGGAGTTCGGATAATTGGAGTTCTACTGTAATATAAATAGAAAGACAAATAGATATAAGAGTATATAGTATAACAGTATAAATCTTTTAGGATATTTTCTTAAAAAAACATGATCCACATACGGCAATTAACAAATAATATTTTTTTTTATTTCTTTACAGCCAGCAACCCCGAATCGAAAGAATGCCCGTACGCTGGCAAATACGTTATATCAAACCACCGGCACAAGCGAAGTTTTCTCAAAGAGCGCAACAGAACAAAGCGTGAGAAAGCGATGTTTCAACATAATCGTAGGCTAAACCACACGAGACTGTTCAATTTTAGTATAAGCAATATGTCGGAGACTCCCATTCTGAGGAGTAGGAGGCATTCGGAATGCGGAGTGTACAGTAAACTGGAGGTTGGATGCAATTCTGCTAAAAATATGGAATTTTATTCTACGTGTGATAGTAAAGAAGCTGTTACAGGTATGTATTTCTTTCAGCTTCATGCTTAATTTCGTATAATGCAGGGTGGGCAGGTAGAATAGAGTGTCCTGACACTCTGTTCTCCTCTTTTTTTCTGAATTCGAGACATTGCATGTTGAGTGACGGAACTTAATGCTGCAGTTTGTTTTCACCATAGGAGGGAACTTCAAATAATGTATTGCTCTCTAGGGAGTATCAAACCCATAGTCATCTTATAAATTTCGTTTTTTACACATATAATTGAAATAAATATTAAAGTCAATGCTTAAGTTATCTTTAGTTTTGACTAATAGCTTTAGGTAAACGAAAATATGTTAAATATAATCTCCTAATAGGATTAGAACCCACATACATAGTGTTGTGTAGTTTAGAGAAAGTCGTTTATTAATTTTAAAATTGAAAAATATCTTGTATTAATAAGGTCAATGTCATATAGAATTAAATATTAATAATAATAATCGTTATTGTGACTATTAAGAAAACCACAACGTTTATTGACGAGGGTACTTAATGTAAATTAAGGTCAATGAACTTATGATATTCAGATACGAATATTATACTTAAAAGATATTGGAGAAAAATTTGAAAAAAAATTGAAAAAAATAGAAAAATTTAAAAAAAAAATCTATTGCTATTTTATTTAACTTCCATTGGGTAAGCTGTAGAGTGATATTGATTTTGTGTAAAAAAATATGAGAAAGAAATTAAAAATAATGAAATGTGCGTATTGCCAAAATTAAGGAAACAATTTTAAGTTATACAAGTAATAACTATATGCTGTAAGAAGACTGTAGATAGGGTACTCCAAACATTTTTTTTTGTTAAAAAAAATAATAATGTTATTTTATATCCAATCATGAAGTGTACTTTCGACAGTTTCATTTAATATGTGTAATAATCAAGGAAATCAATTAATTTATTAAAAGTATTTTAAAAGGTTATACCTTAAAGTTGAAGCGTTTAACTCTTATTCCTAAGAATATCAGTAAAAAATTTTAAAAAAATAACCTTCTAGCATACACATGTCACGGCGGTTGGTACGAGGGAGGAGCGTCATTCGTAGTAACAACACCAGTAACGAGAGACAGCACGGCTGCAAGGCGGTACTGCTTCGTATCTAGAGACGCGAGAGACGGAGCTCTCACTGTAGCCAGGTCAGCTGCTAACTGCGAGAGAATTGTCAATGAGGAGGATGCTGTGCTGTTTGATGCTGGGTTTATTGGTAAGGTTATCAACTAATCAATCAATCACTCCGCTCCCCACTTTCTCATAAATTCTGGAGGCATTGCGTGTTGAGTAGCGGAACTCAACGCGGCTCTTTTTGCCTCGAGAACAAAGCGAAGAAATGAAAATATAAATTTTAATAAATATTAATTAATAATGCTAATTTATTATTTTCCTAATTAATTCCCTGCTAATTTCCCTGCTAATTTATTATTTTCTGATTTTATCAATCAACTTATCAGTTAATCAACTTGTCAATTGTTCAACATATCAATCAATAAACCTACGAATCAATAAAATATTAAACTTACGTTTTTCATTGAGGGATATGAACCCACAATCATGTAATTTTATCCAAATTTCAAGTACCATTTCCTCGCTCTGGTAAGGCACTACAATGGCGAGACATTCTTTTGTACAGGGACAGAACTGTCACTGTAGCAAGGTCAGCTGTTAATTACGAGACCATTGTCAATGGTGAAGGAGGAGGTGGAGGAGATATGTTAGGAACGTTGGCCTCAGTTCCCCTATAAACTTATACTTTTCATTATACTTCATTAAACAATGTAACTAATCTCTACAGAGATAAAATTAAGAGATTAATTTAAATAATGTAGTTTTTTTCATATAAGAAAATCTGTAATACCGATTGCTTTATATTAAATTAATTTCTTAATTATTTAAATATGTTTATTTCTAGGTAAATGCCAAGACGAGCCCAACAGCCAGCCTCTACAAAGAATAGCCTCTCCATACACAATTTTCATAGCACCTGTAATACTGCACTATATCATACCTAGGTGATTCAAAACTTAGTTATACACTCATACACTGTTGTAATTAAATGCTTAGATAAACAAAAATGTTCATTTCATACATTGTTATATTATTTATTGAACAACTTGCTCATCATGTTTATTTTAAGTTATTATAGTTTTATTTTATATGTATGTATTTAGTTTAAATTTAAATTGCATTATTAAATTAAAATGTAATAATGAATTAAAAAATATTTTTATTAAATATAACAAATGATGTATTAATAATTTTAAACTTACAAAATTGACTTACATTTGTAATAAAAAAAATGACCTTGAATGCAAAATTTATTTGAAATTTTTTAACTTTTCTATACATACGAGTGTATATTGTAACAATTTTAATATTATAACCCCTTTTAACGTAACCTCATATTTAAACTTTCACATAGTTTATACGTTTTCTGATATATTATATACAAACTTTTAAAATACTCATTACTCAATAGGAATAACAGTATCATAACAAAAAATAAAATAAACATCTATCCTAAAAAATATATCCATAATTTCTATTTATTTTTTTTATATTATTTAATAGTTTTTTTTTTTATTTGTATTTTGCTGTGTGACCAAAATGATGGTAAATTTGGAAAAAAAACACAAATTTTGCGCTGTTGTTGTTCCTATTACGTATGAATATTCTTCTTAGAATAGTAATTTTCATACTCCAGCAACTTTAATACAAAATTAATATGTAGCCTAATTAACAATTCCTTCTTATATTGTATTGAGTAATAATTGTTGACTGTATTCAGTATTTCAGATATTTGTCACATTATTTCTAAATATAGAGTGGTGCAAATGGTTGTGAATTAAATGTTTAAAATACCGATGGAGAGAGCATCTTGAGTTTGTTAAAACATTAGAAGTATGTAACAAATAGGAAATAACGAAAATGTTTATTGTTTAAAGAAAATTTGCTTAAATAATAAATGATAAAAAAATATCAATTAAATTTCAAAGTAACGTTTGTCATTTTTTAATACAGATTATTAAAGTTCGCTATAAATAAAAATAATTAGTTTGTCTTTTTATCGTTGATATGTGAATAAGCTCTTTCTTCTAATATTTTATATTTTTTGTACCTTCTAACAGTGATTTTATATTTAATTCTTTGAGTTAATACTGTCTGAAATTCACAAAAAACTTATATAAATCTCATTTATAATTTTTATTTCACCGACATTTTATATTTTATCATTCAATTAATCAACATTTACTAGCACGATAATTATTTAATAAGCTTAAATAATGAGGATAACGCTTAATACCAAACTTTCATTAGACTCGTTATAAATCCATAATCATTTATCACGTATAATTCTACAAGACGTAAAATAAGGAAAAGATTATCTTTTTTATCTATATCTATATATAATTAGACAAATATTGTCTTAGAATAAAATATGTAGTCATTTATGAAGCACTTTAATTGTAATATTTTAAACTTTAATATTATTTTCTTCAAGTATTTAAAATTTAATTGATTTTAAATCTATTCAGCATTAATTTGATATACTTAATTACGACATTGTTTAAAATATTTTGTAACTCGCTTTATACTTTTTATATTATTAAATATTATCACAGGGAAAAAATAATTCAGTACCAGGCGTAAACCATCATTATCAACTTCATTAAATTGCATACATATTTTTTTATATTAATTAATATTAGAATTGCTTTATTTATAGGATGCACATATAACTAAAACAATAGGTCAATAGGTTTTACTGTACGAACCAAACCTGTAAATTTTAAAATAGCTTTCAATAAAGAGATAATTATGAATAAAAAAATTATGTATAATACGTAAGTCGATTTATCAACCTATCCACGCCTGGTACAAAATTGAAACCATTCTGATTTTATCATCATTTAATATGTATTAGAATAAATAAAAATATTTTAGCTTTAAACGAACAGCATCGAAGACTGTATATCTTTCAAAATATAACATTTACAATATTTTGCTTGAAATATTAAATTATGATATATCTACTGTGGTTTAATTGAAGAGGTTCTGACGGTTACAACGTTTGTCATACAAATTAAACGCGAAGCTTAGATAATATGTACAAAGTTATTATAGCGTTCTATGCGTAGCTAGAATAATTTAGCGTCATTTGCCTCCCGTATAAGAAATATTTTAAACATGCACTTAATATATTTTTGTGTCGTTTGAACAATTTATTATATTGTTTTTCTTTCATTACTATATTGTTAGTCAGGGAGCGAAATTTGATTTTTTCTTGCATAATGTCAATTTCGAAATGTTTATTTTAGTAACGTTTTCCATTTATTTGTAATATCAATGATTTTTATATATATATATATATATATATATATATATATATATATATATATATGTGTGTGTGTATATATATATATATATATTAAGAAAATTCTTAGTCAATTAATAAAATTCAATCGATATGTTTCGCTGCCTGACAACAAAAGCTATAACTGCTAATGATTACTTTATGGATTAGGTATATTTAATTCTAAAACAAACAGATTTATTTTATATTTACTGCATAAATAAGACGGTTTACAAACGGCATTTCAGCTTTTATTGTAATTATTGCTCAAATATTTTTTATACTTATACTTTGTTTGTTTTGCGTACACTTGCTTTCTTACCCTTTTTCTAGGAAATTGTGATTGATGCACAATATCGGCCGTATTACAGTTGAGCAATAATATTCTTATTGTGAGTTTTTCATTGAATTTGTTTTTTTTACATTTTGTGTTGTTAAAGTATAATTTAATTCGTGTAATAAAAAATAAAATAAAAGAATTAATTAGCAATTTAAATCTTTCGTATTTAATCATCTCTATTGTACAATCGGTAATAGTCATGCACTGTGTTTGAAATACTTTCTAAATTAACGTATAATGTGCATTAAAAAAATTATAATAAACAGAAACCGATAAACGTTCTATTGCAAATATGTATTTCATTATTAAAGTAACACTGATTTTACACATCGAGCTTAGATATTGTACTCATTTTAAAAAAATGTTTATCGGTTTTTAGTTTTAATAAATTCTGCTTGAACTGTAATACGACGTCTTTTATAATATATACACACATTTGTTACAACGCACCATTTGATGGTCGCTTCCACTAGGGACATACATCACGTTTTTGTTATATTTTAAATTTATTCTTACTTAAATTTTAAAAAATAATTTCAATATAATTTTAAGCGTAACAACTGTCTTTTAATATCTGTTTACTTTTATAATGTTTTTCTTGATAATTGGTGAAAATTAAAAAAAACTGATGTCTGTCCCCAGCATTATAGTTAATAATATTATGTATTTGTTACAATTTTTCTAAGGAAAGCAATGTTTTCCTTCATCAAGCAATACTAAGGATAAATTAGTTTTTAGAATATACATTTAGATTAAGCAACAAACGAATACTCATTTTGAGATCAATGTATAGTTAACTAGATAGTTAAGGTAAATTAGTTATAAAATCGCGACAGCAATAATATATTTGTATTTATAGCTATTGAGCGTTAAATTTTTAATAGTTGGTAGGTAGACAGTTGTGAATAATTGAGCTAGTGTTGTTATTTTTTATTGTGACAGATAAAATATTTCCTGTTAAGGGAAATAAGCAAACGAAAGTGATCTTTAAAATATGTATAATGTTTTAAGGATTGCTTTCTGGGGACACACTGTCATCGTGGTTTACATCGTGTGATATAGATACATTTAATTAAGTATATAGTCGTCAGCATGGATTATAATAAACTGCAAAATAATATTGACTTTTATTTATTTACCATTATCTTTTTTTTAAGTAAAAAATATACGACTCATCTTAAAACATACTACGAATTCTGGTTCTTTATTATGCTGTTTTCCTAATTATTTTCTTCCCACTTTACGATATTTTAAAAAAAACTTTAATATAATATATATTTTATTTTCAAGGATTTAATTATAAAATCAAATGATATGAACCGATGGATAGTATATATTTCTACAAGCTTCTTTGCCTGAGTTGCGACATGAAAATCACTTTATAACACTTTACAATCAATTTATAATTATGTATTTCATGTGTTAAAATATATTATACTTACATTTAATCAAAAGTAACTCCACAAAAACAAACAACCACATTTTTTTATCTTCTATCTGAGTACCAATAACAGTTCTAATCATTAAAATTTATACTTAGTTAAAATAAATATACATTTCTGAACGTAAACTATGTCAATAATGCCAACTACGTTAAATCTGACTCTCAATGTTGCCAGCAGACAAAACTTAATGTCATGTGTAGTTTCATAGTTTGTAAGTGGCAATGCTCGTTTGCTTACTTTCTGCTTTCGTTGCTTTACAGTTTACTCGTACGCGCGTCGTCAGTCAATGGACTGTTTCGATGAAACAATACAAATAATATAACATAATATATACAAGGTAAATAAACTTGAGTGAGTGATTCGAATTAAAAGGGACTGTGAAGCACCGGGAACTGGGATGCCTTGCTTATATGTGAAAGTGACAATCGAATAGTATCAATTCATCTTTTTTTAAGAATAACAATGTTGTTTCGCATAGTTTCAAGTTCCGCCATATAATATTATAATGGGAACTGTGTATGCTGCTGTCAGTGGCAAGAACTATGTCCGAAGGGGGATGATACACTTGAGGAGTTCGTGATCAGCAGTTAGAATGCAAGACGAGTGCTCGTTATCTAAGAGGAACAAGGTGTTGAAGATAGCTGAGAGCTTTACCAACTTGGATGAGACAGCCAAAGCTGGTAGGTTCGTGCGTGGTCCTAACTCGAAGATAGGCAAGAGGTTCGTGGAGAACGGTGGACGAAGTAGACGCGCGTGTTGTGATGATGATTGTGCGGAGTCGAGTGTGAGTGATGGTGAAAGACTTGGTGATCGTAGGGTTACTGGGTCTTCGTGCACGGCGTTAAGAACCGCAGTCGCCGCCCTTTACCCTTTCGATGACTTCAACCTGGAGAAGATTGGGACAGGCTTCTTTTCAGAAGTCTTTAAAGTAAGTTATTTGCTATTATTATATTAATTGATTGTTTGTTTGTATTAATACTATGGCATTCATATATCCTATTTTATTTAATAATTAAAGATAATCAATAATCTTATAAGATTACATACAATTTTTTATTTTCTCATTAAATTAGCACTTGAAATGTTACAAAAGCTTTGATAAGCCTATAATTAAGCCTTTAATTTGCAATAATAAATAAGCCAAAAAATAACATCAATAAATAATAATAAAAAATATTACTTTTCATAAAAATTCAATTGTAAATCAAAAAATATAAGATATATTTTTAAATATAAGATATATTGAATTGTATGATAAAAATTTTGGCCTCTTTTACTTTGTTGATAAACAGATAATCATTTTGTCACACACACATAACAAATATGTAATGAAATGATGTAAACATTTATGAAAGTAGTTGTTGGCATTTTGCCATCTGATCTTTATCATTTAACCAGAAAGAAATAATTAAAAAAAAACATAATTAAAGGTTATATAAAGATATAATTAGCAATTGTTCTGAATAAATAAAATATATCAAATTATGCAGTTCAAGTAACTTTTATTTATGTGTATTATTTTTAACATATAATATTATTCTTATTATATTGAATTATTATAAATCAAGATAAATGTTACACACATTTGTATATTAAATTCAGAGTTGAGTACCACTGGAAATGAATTGGTCTTGACACTGAAGTTCTCTCTGCCTTATTCATAGAGTATGAATGAAGTGTGGAGCTTATTATGAATAATATTTACCAAGAAACAAATAAAATAATAAAATAAATTCTTATGTTATTGTTCATTAACAATATATTTTTTTCAATTGTTATTGAAATTTTAAAAATCTTATTTATTTCATAAAATAAGTATATTTATTTCATATAACTATTATTTTATGTAATTTAATATTTTCTATGATTTAAAAACTTATGTTCAATTTTAATTTACAACACGTTAGCGGTATTATTCTAATAAGAAATCAAAGTTTTACAATTTTTAAATGCCAATCAACTTTTAAAATGATTCATACAACAAGGTAGGCCAAGAGAGCCTAGTGTTGACACTCTATTCTCTGCTTTCTGCCCAAATTCAAGACAGCATGTGTTGAATGGTAGAGATTAATGGAAAAACTTTGCATACTAAAGTATTATAGAGCTCCAGTGCTCAACGTGCAATGTCTTGAAAATTAGGGTAAATGGAGGTTCTAGACATTAGGTTTCCTCTGCCTACCTTGCTACATGTCTGCAAATATTTGCAAATAATCTAATTAAAGAGAATCTAATTCATTTTATTTAAAACAACTTCTGTACATAGTTGATTGAATTTTGAAAGGCCGTCACTACTATGGTTTTTCCTGACCTTGTCATTGACCTTCATACAAATTAAGTACAATTAGATTTGGTTAGCTGCTTGAATAATGCATATTCTGACATTGAGTCCTTTACAAACTTGTTCATACATAAATATTATTAATACTATTACATAAATTGAATTGTATGTTATTTGTTTTAGTTATTACTGTATTTTTTTAATAGTGTAACTGACTTGATAAATGTAAGGAGGTAGCTTCATTAAACATATGTGTAATTAAACACATATATTTATTAAAAATCTTGTCAGATTGAGAAGAAAAAACTTCTAGCTTCTAGATTTTAATTGAATATTCAAACATTTTTTTTATAATTTGATTATTAGGCACTTATACTCTGTCGCCATAATTATATTAGAATTTTAAATAAAAATTTGCTATTTACTCATGTAAAATTTATTGTAACATTTATGTGATAGAAAGAGTGTGTCTTTCACTTGATTAAGAAGAATTTATTGAAAAATCTAAATTATCTTTAGGCCTTTATAAGTACAGCAGTCAATAAATGTCAGTCATTCCGATAAGAAGTTACTAATGATATTAAAAAATGTAGTGCACTAATTTTAAGTATCTGAAATTATTATGAAAACAAATACCATAAAAATAATATACTATGATGATTTAGATGCTACCATATAAACTAAAAAGATGAGACTGTTTAATGACAAGCATAGAATTGAATTTTCCCTCTTATTAGTTTCACACCATTTCTCAGATTTAGCAGAGTAGGCTGGAGGAATATACTGTTAGGACCCTTTGTTACCCACCCAATTTTCAAGACATTGTACACTAAGAACTTCAAGCTGTGTTTTTTTTCTTTTACCAAAGCGATTACTTGAAAATAATTAATTCCACTGATTAAATCGAACCAGCAACCATAGCGTTCACAATCAGACATGTGTGCCGCTGCGACACGACGGCCTTGATTTTAAAATGTTACGATCTAAATCCACGCGTGACATATTTGTAGGTGTACAATGTTATTATTTGAGTTGATGCTAAAAGCCGTGACGGCGTTTGTCACAACCCCGTTGTTAACTCAAGTGACGCCGAAGAAAAGCATACCTTGCGTCTGACATCATTCACTATTTATCTTAGCGTTGTTATAAATTCCGCGCTGAAATATCAATTTTAGTAATTGATAAGCTGTTTTTTTTTTTGCTTAAATATTTACTTTGATATTGTTTGCTGTAAGTTTTATTTGGTATATGATCGCGTCTATAATTTGTTAACGTGAATTCAATTTCTGTGTCTTTAATTTTTTTTTAAAATGTTATTTTTTCCTTTGTGGAAAAATTATTTCATTATTTTAAGATTCATAAAACGAAAAATGTTATTTTTGACAGAAGATTTCGTAGGACTACCTATTATTTTGTATTGTTTCAAAATTTTCTATGAAAATATGACTCAGAAAATAATTTATTTAGCTTAATTGACTACAGCACTTGGACAGTACCCAAAGTTCGCGAGATTATTTAACCGTACTGCGTTTCATTCATATTTATTTCATAATTAAATCTTTATTTTTAGCTGAAATCTAAAAACTATGATCTAACGTTATATTAATATGCCCTACATGATTTACTGGTTTGAATGCCTGTCATTTTCTATGCATATATCTATTTATATAGACTTCTAATTGGTTCTGTATTCTTTGATGCCACCATATTACTTAACTAGCTTAACTAATTTTGCCTGCAGCTTTGCCGCTTTGGTAAAATGAAAATAACTAACTTGAGGCCAGTCGTTGCGCAGGGGCACAAACTTGCAACTATAAACGCGACATGTTGTGGGTTCTATTCCCACTCGAGGTAATTAAATATTTAACATTTGTTTTGCTCTCGTTTTGATCCGCCATTGAACATTCCCTGCCTCCAGAATTAGGCAGAAAGTGGGAAACAAAAGTGTCTTAACACTAGGTTCCCAGGATCCCTCTGCCTACCCTACTATATGCGGGTATAGCCTGAAGCTAAGAAAAATAACTAAGAGAACACGTTCTAAATGCCCAAAGTAATACTGACTACAGATACAGTGGGGTACATTAAAACGAATAACGTGACGTGATTAAAACATATAGCTGGATTATCTTCCCCAAAAAGATTTTGTCAATTCTAACTAATATTTTCTGAGATAAGAGCTTTTAACCAAACGAACTCTTCAGTTTTATAATATTTGTATGTATCCCAAATTAACAGTAATATTTACTTTTCTGCGATTTAAAACGTCTTGATTATCAATGACAATAATAATTTTATCATTATGTAATTATTATATTATATAATAATTCACTTGATTTATAATAACACTTTCAGTTTTTTTATCAATACATCGATACATCTTTTCATTTTCATACTTTTTATTGGAGGAATATTGAAATTAATGATAAATTATACATTTTATACAGTTAATATATGCATATAAATGCATAGTTTATTATTAATTTTTTTTTATTAGTCCGTATACATTATAATCTTTGTTTTTCGTATGCTAGTTAATCTATAACGCATCTACTTAAAACTAAAACTAAACTAAGGTCGCTTCACGCTTTATCTCTAGCGGGGTAGGAAACGGACGCCAACCGCTACGGTCTCTACATACCTCTTTCGCCTCGTCCACTGTCATCAACCTCTTCATACATGCCCTCCGGGGGCTCCTCTGCTATGCTGTTTACGTGACTTTCCTCCAGTATCTTTGATACTGTGTTTTCGAAGGTCAACCGAGGTCTTCCCCTAAAAATACATATAAATTCTCTTTACATATCTATATGCGCATATAGCAGAGTAGGCAGTACAAACATAGTGTTAAGATACTTTCCTATGCACCGGCCAATTTCGAGACATTGTGTGTTTAATTTCCGAACTCAACGTCTTCCTTCGTCTTTATTTACTCGAGTGGAAATCGAACCCACTACACAGACGCTGTGGCCCTGCGGCCCTATTTAACTGTATTTTTACAATGGATCCATTTGATAAATTACATGATTTCGATACTACTTTCGAAGTTAACTTATCGGAAACTGGGAGATCATTTATTTTCGTCTAACGCGTAATTAATGAGATTGAGAGCTAATTTTACCTACTTAGTTTGTTAAAGCAATTTGTTTTGATACTTAAATGGAGGAGATATTGACTTATGAGTTATTTTAATGAATTATTTAACTACGCTCTACAAGACAAAGCGCGGTGTTGAGTTCCGCTGCTCTATATTCAATGTCACGAAAATTATGGAACAGAGTGTCTTAAAACTTAGTTACTTCCTTGCTATGTGGGTGATACTTTTGGTATTTTTTAATATCTTACTTTGTTATTTTCTTCTCAAATAAGTTTGGGATCTAACGTTATAATTTTTTTTAAGTTCCAAACATGTTGTTATTAATTCAGACTGGGTCAAATTTTTAAACACCAAATTGATCAAAACAAATTAAAAAATATTGACCTTTATATATAAATAGTTAAGATGGCCATTTAAATTTAAAATTTGTGTATATACATACAAATAGAAAATGCTAATGACAAGATTGTATGTTCGTGCATCACGCAAAACCTTAGATACGGTGCAATAAAAACGTACATTACTATAAATACTTTAGGTATCTGATGAAAAAGGTTCTCTTAATATAATTAAGAGAACCTTTTTCATCGTTCGTTCAGCATCATTTTTCTTGTTAACTTTGAATTCAGTTATGAAATAATTTTAGGCCAGTCGTGGCGCAGCGGCACAAAGTGTGACTGACCGACTGGTTGTGGGTTCGATCCCCACTCGAGGAGATGAAATATTTACTTAAATTTATATTTCCATTTCTTCGCTCTGGTGTCAAGGCAAAGCGCGGCGTTGAGTTCTGCCACTTAACACGCAAGGCCTCCAGAATTCGGCAGAAAGTGGGGAACGGAGTGTCTTACACTAGGTTCCCTCTGCTTACCCTGCAGTGTGCGGGATACAGCGTGAAGCTGATTTATTTATTTATTTATTTAAATAATTTTAAAATTATGCGCTGAGTTCCGCCACTCGATACGCAATGTCTCGAAAGTTAAGCGCTGTGTGGGCAACGGGGTGTCTTAACACTAAGTTCTCGTAGCAGCTCTGGACGCAATTTTACATATATTTTTGCTGATTTACAGAAAAAATATTAATTCATTAAAAAAAAGGTTTATTATTTATTTAATCATAAAGGCAAAAAGTAAATAATATAGAAACGCAATCTTTTACATCTTGAAAGAAGTATTGTATTCACACAAATGCAAGGACAGAAAAGGTCACCTGTAATTCTATAAAAAACTTATTTTGATTTAAAAAAGAACAATTTTAATTTAATAATACAAATATTTTTTGTTGGCGACATTCATTTTATACAGCTACTACTAGAACCCAAAGCAATGATTTTTTAAAGTTTTATCTGTGCGTTTGTCTAATCTCCGAAAGGTTAGCAAAAAAAATTGTGCCGTTCAAGCGAGCGAAGCCGCGAGCGAGTGACTAGTGTATAAATAAATATGCGGTTTACATACAAAGAAATCTATATATTTTTCTCTCAACAATTTCTGTAATGTCTACACGCTATCTTCAAAGATTGCAATGCGCATTTGACGTCCGACCGATCACAGATAAAAGTGCGCATGCGTCTGGCCGCGTGATTCCAGATCGTTGCGTGATAATGGTGGCATAGACGAACGAAGACGTTGTTTTTTGTGAATTCTCTCCTTATTTTTCTTCTTATAGCACTTATTTATACGTCGAGGCCGTCGTGCCACAGCGGCATAGTACTTCTGACTGTAAACGCGACGGATGTAGGTTTTTGAATTATTTTTATTTTCTTGTTATGGTATAAGAATAGAAAGCGCGGCGTTGTGTTCTGCCGCTTCAACACTCGATGTCTCGAAAATTGAAGAATTTAATAGAAAATTGAAGTACGTAAGATGGTCTTAATATTAGATTCTCTCTGTCTTTCCTGCTACAATGATATGCGGGTTATATATTTATGTGTGTGGTAAGTATTGTTATAGTATGTTTGATTAAAGTCCTGTATGGGATAATATATAAAAAATAGTTAATAATAGTACCTACACTTCGGATTATATAATTTTTATTTTAACATTTAGTTATACGAAGGCTTTCCAGCCTCTTAAGTAACTGAATAACTTTAACGTTGAAACATATATTTAACGTATACTAAAACGTAACAAATATTATGATAGCACTAAACACGGTTATAAAATTTTAATTTCTATAGCGATATATTCCTTACTGCGTACATAATGATGTGCGTAACTTCGCGCTTTCACAACATTTATGCGAAATTGCTTAACGTATTCTCGTGTTTCATTGTGACTATAAAGATTTGTCATTCAAATTAGTATATTTCATGTGAAAATTTTCATTTTCTTACAAGGAAATGCTCGAATGAAAGACGACATTTTAATTTCCTACGCGTTTTCACTTATAATTATATGTGGTTGTTATTAAACAATCGAACGATTGGGCTCCACGGAAGGATATATTAGATGTTTTTGTTCGACATTGCGAAACGACCTACCGAGATTGTGAATACAGGAAAATATTTCTAAGGAAGTATTTGCAGGATGTTACCTTCAGCCAAGGCTTTTATAATAGCGGTTCAATCGAATTTCTAAACGGATAGGTTTATTTTTAGAGATAAAACAATAATGTTTTAATATTATAAATAAACGTAGAAATCGTGTTATTAATAATTTTTATATATTTTTTTGTTTTTCATTTCAGAAAATTCTTATGTAATGAGGAGTCATCCTTATAATGTGCCCGTAAAGCCGCTATTTGAAACGCAGTTGTAGCGCAGGGACACAAGCGTGTGACTTGGGTTGTTGGTTCGATCCGCTCGACTCGAGAACATTAAGTATTCAATATTTTCATTTTCTCGCTCTGGTAACGAGGCAAATAGCGGCGTTGTGTTTCAGAACGGTAATGTCTCAAAGGGAACGGCCTAAATTAACACTGGGTTCACAGGTTCCCTCTGCCTACCCTGCTATGTGCGGCATACAGCGTGAAGCTATAAATATATATATAAATATATATATATATATATATATATATATATATATATATATATATATATATATATATATATTTGATTGCTGCGCATTGATACATTTGTATGTATGTACCTAAACAATCTATTTTAGGAATAGACTTCTTTAGTTCGACTTGTTTTCATAGTACAGGATGTTGCCTTCGATAGTATTGAAAGTTCACGTCTGCGAATCGAGTGGTTAATTATAGCGCCACGTGTAATGTTGGGTGCAACTTTTTTGTGTCATGTATTTTTAGATCGGTTCGTCCCCCGCTTTGGGTATTTTTGGATTTTTTTAGATATAAAGTTTATTTAGTATTATATTTTTTTTACTATTATTTTATAATGTTTTTCTTGTATTAAATATTCGTATATTACTTATAAGTACATCATTGTTTTGGTTGTAGTTGGTCTAATATATATTTTTTGTTATTAAAAGTGAAATCAATTATTCTCTAATTTCATTGTCTCATCACTTTGGAATTTGACTTATGATACATATATACGATATAAGGTATGAAGTGATGATTATTTATTTATTACCCGATACTCAAAAAAAAAATAAAGTAATTTCTAAGAAACTTCAACATACTCTCATCAAAATGCCACACACGAGGTCCAAACTGAAGACTTACTACAAAAAATATCAAAAATATCAACACAGGTTCGTTCCCGGCGAATTCTACCAAGCGTATAGCATCGTGCGGCAAAAAACGTACATTAAAGTATGTGAGGCCAGTCGTGGCGCAGAGGCACAAAGTGCGCTGTAAAACGTGACTGGTTGTGGGTTCGACAACCACTCGAGGAAATGAAATATTTATTTAAATTTATATTTTCTTTTCTGTGCTCTGGTGTCGAAGCAAATCGCGGTGTTGAACTCCGCCACTCAATACGCAATGACTCCAGAATTAAACACTAGGTTCCATCTGCCTACCCTGCTGCGTGCGGGATACAGCGTGAAACTGATTTTTTTTTTATTTTTTTTAAGTGTAAACAACCAACGACGTCTCACCTCGACCGAAATCCAAGAACAGATGTTTCCAACGTTCGATTTAGATAACGAAGCTAATTGACGCTGGGATTTCGCAACAACTATTCAATTTGGCATTTGTCACTTTCAAGACGATGAACTATGATCTAAACACGGATATTAATAAATGATGGTTTTGTCCATACAATGTGACATTGGCAAAGTGATTGGCGCTCAACTGGCACGCTCCAACACCATAAACTAAGAACTGAACTAAATAAATAGTGACATACGTTTGGAATTCCGAAATCGTTTATTTGGTGCAATAATTGATGACGTATTTGCACTTTTTGATATACAACAGACAGATGCAATCGAAGTTTGTTAATAATCTTACCTTATACGTTGAGATATTTGAGTGATTTTTTTGAAAAAAAATGCAGTTACAATCAAATTTTGCATCAAATGAGCGATGTATATTTTGTTTACTAACATAGAAATTTTGGTTTTAAAGTAAAACTAAGTGATATATCACTGGATTTAGATTAGATTTTCTGCTTATTTACTTATGTACAATAATATGGTCCAATGTAGCACACATTTTTCATGTTTATATGTACTATAAAAACATATCATAAATCTACAACCGAGAACAATCACCATTTAACGTCTTCGGATTCGGGCGGAAAGAAGAGAAAGCACTTCTGCTTACCATGTTATATACGAGACACAGTGTGAAGTTGAAAAAAAAATCTGTATCATTAAAAATAGCATCGTGTCGTTTCTAAGCAAAAAACCTACCTAACCTTCATACATACAATGCTTATATTTCACATATAAAAAAAGTAATAGAGTAGCAAAGTTATAAGTAAATATGTAATTTTGATCATCTCTCGTTTTACTTTTTAATTAGTAATTACCGTTCCACGCGTTAACCCAAAAATGAAAAATTTCAAAATTTTCTTAATCTTTTTTAACATCATTATCGGTTCTTATAATTATAAGAGTTAAAGTTCTGTTAATATGTTCGGCCTTTGGCGTAACCTTACTGATAAAAGTACACACCGCCTCCCGATAACTATTTGTATTTAGCATTATTTATATAGTTGCCGCTATAGTAGATATAAATAGCAATGATATATTACAATCTTAACTGAGGTCAGTTAGCTTTGAATACATTCCAAATAGTGACGTAGAGGTGTTTGTAACGGGTTCATTAAACTAAGATCAAATATGTATGTTGTTTTTTTCTTTGTGTTTTTATATTATTGTTATTTTTGTTTAAGTATGATTGCACACGCTATGGTTGTTGGTTGCATTGATGCGAGAATGTTTTTTTTTTCTGCTTCACGCCGTATCCCGCACACAGCAGGGTAGGCCGAGGGAACCTACTGTTAAGACACTCCTTTCCCTCCGAATTCTGGAGGCATTGCGACGACTGGCGTCACAAATTTTATATTAAGAATAATTTCTTGTATCTGGTTCCAAAAGAAAAAGGCAGTGTTAAGCTACGCTATTCAACTCTTATTTGGGTGTAATGTGTGTTTTGATATACTAGACTGCTTATCCCTAACGAAAACTGCAGAAACGTAATAATAAAAAAAAAAACTAAGTAGGTAATATTGTAAAGGTCACAGTACAGTAGCTGCGGAGACCCTTGCGAAGGCCAGAAAACAGGTTCTATATGAAGCATACGAAATTATAACTATTATGTACTTGCAGTTGAATGACTGGACTTCGGAACGTAATGCATAAGCAATTATATATTTGATATTAAGAAAAATATTATATTATTAACATAATTATATTTTAATTAATAAAACTACGCATAATAAATATTTTAAGTTTAAATATCGAGGTTATATCGAATTATTATTGTTTTTAAATTCACGCAGAGTCCCGTATATAGCAGGGTAGGTGCAGAGAACCTGGGAACCCAATGTTGTGACATTCTGCTCACATTAAGGCACTTGCGTGTTGCGTAGCGGAGCTCAACCCCGCGCTAAGCGAAGTAATGGAAAATATTGAATATTTCGTTCCCCCGGAGTGAGAATCGAACCCACATGATTTAAATAAAAGCGGAAAGTAGAGAATGGAGCGTCTTATCATTTAATTCTCTCTCTGCCTAAGTTGTAAAAATAATAACAAAAACCCAATTTCGGTCGCATTTCAAGTATGTATTCTCAACAGGTTACGCTTTTAGGTTAATCGCTGTGCATATTGTATGCAGCCTTGCCCAGAAGGTTGCACTTTATCATCGAAGAAAACACTTTACAATCGATTGAATTTACCCCTTAAATAAGTGATTAAATCAATAAGTAAATATACATACAAATGGTTATCGATATTTATGTGGAAATAACAGATATATTTTGTATGTTGGTAATATAAGATTATTTTTAAAGCACCCTTGAAGGTTTTTAAACTTGGGAATTAAATTATCAAAAAAGTAGTACTAGTCTATTCAAGATTGGAGTGGAATTAAATGGTAGATATTGATGTTCACTCGAGAAGATCAATGATTAGCTTTATGCAATGCAAATTATATTTGAAAAGAGCCACGATTGGAGTCCTTGTCCGCTGTTTTCAGAAGAACGGCCTTCCGAGCGAGTGGCAGCTACTTTTAGGACTGATACTACTGACATTTTTATATACCTTTAGATGACTGTGCTCTATAGTGCTTGTAGAAGCTTAATTCAATAAAGAATATTTTGATTGTTTTGATTTCGAAGTGATTTGAAGCTGTACTTGCTTTTAATATTTAACTATAATACTTTTGAGTCCGTATTTATAAGCCGCTCTCAAGTCTAAGATCGATCTTGAGATGCTGTTTTCATTCATAAAATATATAATTAGACCCGTATTTAGGGGCTTAGAGGCTGATTTAAATATTAATTGAATAATGTTAATATAATTCATAAACTAATTTGAACAAGAACCGATATTGTACCTTAACTGTACCTCTAATAATAATGAGATAGAATATTTTATGTTTTGGTCATAGTTTGTATATTGCCAGCCAAGTAAAGACTTTGGTGAATATTTTTCTTATATTCTGTTACATTATTACTATTTATATATAATATAAGTCTATATTATAAATGAATAATGTAATTATTTGAACGTGATAAAATTCTAAATTGATTAAATTAAAATTAAATCAGCTTCACGGTGTATCCCGCGCACAGCAAATGTTAAGACAATCCGTTCCCCACTTTCCGCCGAATTCTAGAGGCACTGCGTGGTAGAACTCAACGCCATTCTTTGCCTTGACACCGAATAGTTCATTTTATAAATTTAAAAATTATTTAGAAACATTATTATTTTATAAATTTAAAAATTATTTAGAATTATTTAGAAACAAAGAAAGAATATTTTTTTATAATTCTCGTGGAGATTTATGTGTTTATAGTAACATTTAATTTATCTAGTCATTAAGCCGAGTCGTTAAACACAAATCGAATTCTATAATAAGCGATTTCAAATTAATCATATTATATATATTTAACACTGGCGTCAATCCCATTTGGCAATGTTTCGTGACGCCTTTGTTTGTTAAAGTCGAATTCTTGATTTGTTACTATTATCAATGTTAAAATAGACAAAGCTTCAATGAGCTTAGAATGTAATGATTTCTAATATTTTGTTTAGCGATGCACCGTATCCACTAAGACACTTTCAATGCACATTTTTCGCCGAATTCTAGAGGCATTGCGTGTTGAGTGTCGGAACTCAACGCCGCGCTTGGCCTTGTTACCAGACCGAGAAAAATGAAAATATTAAATATTTCACTCTTCCGAGTGGAAATCGAACTGACAACCGTCGCATTTACAGATGCACGCTTGTACCCCTACGCTACGTCAGCCTTAGCTAATAAACTGCATCGATAAAATTTAAATATTTATTATTTAATTACATTCTACTGAACTTAACTATCTGCTGGCTGCTTAATATGATTGTAGTGACGGAAAATTAAAATTACAATGTATTTGTCTTACGCTAGTAAACAATAATCGAATCTATAACTATCACATACTGTTTTTACTGTCAAATGATGACTCACTGCATTACTAAAGATTTGACTACAGTGGCGCAGCTTAAAATGCATATTGATTAAAATATTTATTCTTCTAGTCTTTAAAACGCAGTAAAATGTAAACAGCGGGAAGTTTTCAAAACAACCTTTTATTAGAAATCAAGATACCTAGATATATAATTTCCAGGAAACTAGAAAAATGGAAAAAACTTACGGATCATCAAAAGGATTCCGCATATTGTAACATTCAAAGAAAAATACATTTGAATTTATTTGTCTCCTCCGTAGATTCACCTTAGTACCTACGGCAACGTGGTCTTGTAAATCACACCACGTAGACATATTTCCGTTAAATACCTTGTTTATTGTGTTACAATGAGTAAATTCTGATTTGTATTCAGGCTTGAACGCGTGACCACCTGCTTACATGATAGTGCATAACATAATTGTCCTTCTTATCTTAATTAAAGTTGTAATATAATGATTATATATAACAATAATTATCAATCCTTATCTGAGGCCAGTCGTGGCGCAGCGGCACAAAGTGTGACTGTAAATCGACTGGTTATTGGTTCGATCCCCACTCGAGGAGATGAAATATTTACTTAAATTTATATTTCCATTTCTTCGCTCTGGTGTTGAGGCAAAGCGCGGCGTTGAGTTCTGGCACGCAACAATGCCTCCAGAATTCGGCAGAACGTGGGGAACGGAGTGTCTTAACACTAGGTTCCCTCTGCCTACTCTGCTGTGTGCGGGATACAGCGTGAAGCTGATTTTATAATGATTATCTCTGAATTAAATCTAGGTTATTGCTTAAGTTTATTGTAAAACGACACACAAAGATCTCAATTAACGTGTTAAATTAAATGTTTTTTTTTTACTTATTATGTGTGCTTTTAATATATAAAATTGTTCCTTACTTAGCAATTTTATAGCAAATTTTAAAGAAATCTTCTGAACGTGAAATAAACTACTGCAAATTAATATAATAATATATTATTTATTTAACTTACCACCAACTATTATTTAATGAAATATATTCCTACTACGCCATGCAGCAATTTACATATAACGTATTAACTATTACATTAGAGCAGATTCATAAGTCGTCAGAAAGTAAATTAGACTCATATACATAATAAAAAAAAAGATTATAAACACATTCGGAATACATGAAAACGTTAATTAAAGTTAAAAGTGAAATTTTAAAAAGTTATGGGTGAACATAAAACTTTAAGTCATTCACTGGCTCCGTAATTGCAGCACAGAATCCAATTTCTCTCGTCGTTAAAATATAGCTATTTATCATTTTCCCATATAATAACCGTTATGAGGCAAAGATTGAAAAAAAAACAGTTGTCTGTTTATACTTACATACTTTTTTCAGCTCTACGCTGTACCCTGCGTCTAGTAGGCTAGGCAAAAAGAACCTTGTGTTAAGCTGTCACTCTGTTCTTTAATTTCCTCACAATTTTCGAGTCGTGTAGAGAGGCGGAACATAACGCTGTGCTATTTAAATATGTTCATATCCCCTAATCTTCACGCTTTTAACAAGCGCAACAATCAATCAATTCCACACGCAAAATGGTGTTAAAAGTGGACAACAAAGCGCCTCAGGTCCCGTCTGCCTACCCTGTTATATGTAGATTATATAATACAGTATGACATCTTCACATTTAAAAAAATACATTATGCTCGTACATTGTAATAGTCGTATATTTATTAAATTAAACAACATTTCAACGAGGCCAGTCGTGGCGCAGCGGCACGAAGTGTGACTGTAGAACCGACTGGTTGTGGGTTCTCACTCGAGGAGATGAAATATTTACTTAAATTTATATTTCCATTTCTTCGCTCTGATGTCGAGGCTAAGCGCGGCGTTGAGTTCTGCCACTCAACACTCAATGCCTCCAGAATTCGGCAGAAAGTGGGGAACGGAGTGTTAACACTAGGTTCCCTCTGCCTACCCTGCTGTATGTAGGATACAGCGTGAAGCTAGATTTTTATTAAACCACATTTCAAGTTTGATACATATATTTCACAAAAACTAATTGCAAACGGCTGCTCCGGGTACCTTCCAAACTTTCCCCTAGATGATGATTGTGCATGACGGCGCGGAATCAGACCAACTTATATGTATACTATACGTCATTTACACATCTTTATTGGAAAGTTGTCAGTCAGTGCGATGATGGAAATCTCTTTGGTGAAAGTGATACTCTTACGTGGTAATTTTAATAGGCTCTTAACTTAATTTTCCGTGTTTTCCGTATGCGATTCGATCACGGAAACTTGTTGTATGGGTATGTTTCTTTTTTTTGCATTTTATCTATGTATATATAATAGATGTCTGATTTAATTTCTGTTTGTTGAAATGGTGTTTAATTGTTTAAGACCGTTTCAAAGCTTAGAAATTTATAAATGTGATTAATGTTTTTAAAATATATATTTTTCTTATTATTTGTATGTTTGCAAAACTGAAATATACTTCTACTTCTACTAGTGAAGTATATATAGGTCGGAAACTCGTCCGCAATGCCCTGAGGTTATAGATATCTATGGGCAAGGGCATGCAGTTATTCATTCAACATCAGGTGTTCCCCCTTTTCTTTAACCCTTTCTCCCGATAAAAAAAACAATATTTTAAAAATATTTGAAATCTTTTCAAGGTATCAGCTAAGTTTCAAACTGATATTTTAACTATATTGGTAGTTTCAATATTATTAGTGCCCTTAATCAAAACGCAACCGCAAGCCACTGCTATAATATAATTTTACATGTAATTGCTTACGAGTTGCAGCGCCTCAACACGCAATGCCTCTTGAATTCGGCGGAAAGTGGGGAAAAGAGTGTCTTAACACTAAGTTCCCTCTGCCTACCCTGCTGTATGCGGAATACAACGTGAAGCTGAAAAAAAATTATTAACTTATGTATACATGTAGTGAATACGGCTTATCTTCACTTACGCACCTGTTACATACAACATTACGTGCCACAGCGTCTGCAAATATTTTATTGCTATACGAAACGGTCGGCTTAACAGTGCTGGCGAAACTCTTGATAGTTCCAAATTGATAATTTTATAACCGCGCTACAGTTTAATTATTGAGCATTTAGTAATATTCTTCCGCTATTTTGACGCAGTTGGTTCTATATTGGTGTATATGACTCTATGTAGTGATGATTGTGGGTACAATTCCAATTTGGGGATACCTAATATGTAGTTTATAGTAGTTTCTCTGATCTGGTAATATACAAATCTATGAAAGATGGTATCTATGTATGAGGTTGACTAGGAGGCCGCTCCATGATCAGTTGTGGACGGCGATAGGCACTAGAAATGTCTCTGTTCTTCTTTATTATTGCATTCCAAATGTATCAGTTGAGCTTTAATTACTTCGCCAATGTCACGTTGTATGGAGAACACTAGATCCTTCGTGTGCAACCTCCTAGTTGTACCTGGGAAAAAAGAGATAATGCTACACATGCCTAACTAATGTCTCTGAATCCAGCAGAAAATGAACAACTGAGTGACCTGTCACTTATTCTCTATGCCTACCGTTTAAATTGCAAGAAATAAGAATGTACCTAAGAACATTCTTCCACCAATAAAACGCCAAACAAAAACAGTTGTTGCAACTTGATTTTGTTACATAAAAAATGAAGTCAGCAAAATATTAATTGAATACGAACATTATGTAAATATTACATAACATTGTACATACAACATATACACGAGCGCGATTCAGTGATTCTAATTAAAGTGCTTAATATTAATAAAAGATCATTTATATGAAGTGTAAGATGTTGAACGAGGCCTTCGTGAAGCAGAGGTATGGCGTGTGTCTGTAAAAGCGACGATTGTGGGTTCGATGCTTAAGGGAGTGAGCTATTTTCATTTCCCCGCTCTGGTAGAAAAGCGAAGCGCGGCGTTCAGTTCTGCTACTCACAATGCAATGTATTAACAGTTGGGCGAAAAGTAGAAAATGGAGTGACTAGGTTCCCTCTGCCTATTCTGCTTACGTACTTATTAATATTAATTTTTTGTTACTAGAATATAATAAGTACTTACTAATATAACATTTTTTCTTAAAAAAATCTTTTAATTAGCTCTCAACATTCGACTTCTAGCCTACCTTAAGCTAGATGGATCCATATATTTAAAAGGAGTGACTGTTAAACTAATCTATCTTATATACTTATGTTTTTGTACATGAACGTACATAGAGATTTTTTTTTAGCTAAAATTCTGGGAGGGCACAGCATTATCCTGGGGTGGACACGGCTCCCCCTATTCCAATGGACATGGCTTTATAGTTTTTTTTGTTAAAGTTTAGTTTAGATTTTGAAATATCTTATCATCCTTATGTCATACAGATCTATGTCTAAGAAAATGTCTATCTTCTACATGATATGTACAGTATTGAATGTAATGTATATGTATGTATAAAATATATTTATTTATTGTGTTTTTTTTCTGGTTTAAAAAAAACGTATGATCTGACATTATTTGTTGCTCGACGGAACTCAGCGCCGCGCTTTCCCTTGTTACCACATGGAACCGAGGAAATGAAAATATTAAACCGTTGATAAAAAAAATCTCCATTCAACAATTCGGTCGGTGGCGAGGCGTTCAATTACCTAAATTGATGTGCAGCGTGCACATACATAGATCCAGAGGGGCCTGTGCGCTTAATTCAATCAATATGGCTTGGCTTGGCCTGACGATGCTCCCTTGCCTTCCATATCGTGTTACTACTGTATGTACAGCTGTTTTAATGTATTTATATGTTTGTCTTATATGAGGCCGTCGTGGCCCAGCAAACGTGACAATTGTGGATTCGATTTCCAATCGGGGGAATTAATTATTTTCAAAATGAAAAAGAATGTTAATTGCATCTAAATATAATTAGTTACATTTAAAAAAAAAATTAAAATAATCTCTTAAATTATTGAAAACGTATATTATTTTGGTGATTTTTAAGAATAAAACCACTTATTTCGATAAGTGACTCTAGTGAAAATCAATGTGTATACAGTCATTCGAATCGAAAACTATACTAAAAGTAAAACCGCTCCTTCAATCTCGTATTACGATCATACATACAGCTGTCTTAACCAACGCGTCAGTTAGTTACTGTTTCACGATTTCAATCTTGTACCGCCTTGTAATTATGTAATATTTTACGTTACGTTTTTTTTTTCACGAACTAATGTTAGTAGGTAGGTACTTACCGAGTGTGTATGCACCGATTACTTTGTTGTTACGTGACTTTTTTTATTTGTGTTCCAATGTCGTGCAAATATTTATAGTTTTTTTTGTGTTTATGTCATATTGTAGATAGCGTTTGGCGCTCCGTTCTCTCTGACTACCCCGATAGGAATACAGCGTGAAACTAAGTTGAGCTATTTTATATTATAAAATTTTTAGTTACATTAATAATTATGTATTAAATGGATAATATGAAATATATAATATAATATTAATTATACATTATAAATTAAAGTTGAAATTTGGCATGTTGGTTAGGGAGTACGAACTACCGAACGAAAAATAGAAGTACGATCAGAGGATTTCTCATAATTCCTATAGGAACAGAAAATTAAATTCTACGCTAACAAAGTTGCGAGCGACAAGTAGTCCTTAATAATAGTCTTGTCAGCTTCACACTGTATACTGTACACCTAGTGTTAAGACACTCCGTTCTCCACAGAATTCGGCGGTAAGTGGTGAATAATAGTCTTCTGACAGATATTATATAAGAAAATAATAATTCATCTCGATTAAAATCTAAATATTGAAGTAGGTATGTTTAACCATTATTTCATCTTATTAAAATGGCAATCAAACCACTCATCTAAGTGTTCGTTAATTAGTTCAAAAAAACCCCGTCTTCAGGTCGTGAGAAGTATTATAACAATGGGAGTCGACAGCAATTAGCTCGCTTCTACCACTGTAAATGGCATGATAAAGATTTATATTATTTTTATATATTGCCAGATAGACAACTACACGACATAGGTTTTTGTAAGATTTTTCTTAGAACTGATCGTATATTACATTTTTTTTTATAGCACGAGGGTAGGCATATGAAACCTGGGAACCTAGTGTTAAGTCACTCTGTTTCCATTTAGACTATTCCGTTCTCCACTTTCCGCCGAATTCTCAAGGTATGCGCGTGTTGAGTGGCGGAACTCCAACTGGAAATCGAACCGTTGCATTTACAGTTGTTATTAAATAGATTTCGACTTAATTAGATATGTTTGTCGTATTTTTATGATCATGTAATTATAATTATAAAATAGTAATAATTATGGATATTTTTATACATTATCAATAAAAGTAAGTCTTCATCATACATAATTTAATATAATATTAAATCGTTATTATTTTCTATTTAAATCCTTACAATAATAGATTATAAACTTAGTTACAGTGATTTATATGACACTAGCTCTTCTAAGCATCTTTTGCTTCGACCCCGTGACCAAATCGAAGCAAATAAGAGTTGTGTGTTGAATGACACATGACACATTCTAAGTGCCCGAAATAACTGACCGTAGATACATTGAGCTACACAAGAGACGATTGATGTGATTCAATATACCTCATATACTCTTCTATAGGTGATCTATCCAATCCAAAAAGATTTTCCAATTGGATCGCTCCAGTATTAGGAACTGCTGTAGTTCCTAATACTGGAGCGTATAAACAAACAAATTCTTCATTTTATTAGTACATAATAAACCCAAATTCTTATATAAAAACATCGACTGAACATTCACATTCACAATGCTATAACGACGAATTCGTTACAAATGTAATTTGAGAGTCAGTCCATTTGACACCGAAAAACAAATTGTGGGAACTGTAAATGAATAATAAACTAGAATGAAATCAGTCGACGCGTCGTCTACTTTGTACAGGAATGTTGTTCTAAATTTATCTTAATAGATCTACTGATATGGAGTTATTTGTTTATATATGTTTCAACGATAACCCTTATGTTTGCATTGATTTTGAAAATTTTGATTGATTGAGATAATTTTAATTGTAATAGGAAATTGTCGAGGCCAATCGTGGCGCAGGGGCATAAGCGTGTATCGATTTAACTAAATGCTACAGTCCTGGAATCTGGTATTATAAATAAAAAAAAAACAGGACAGTTATAAATGATTTTTAGTTAAAAATTTTAAGTATTTATGCAATAGTTAAATATTTTTATTGAAACAATATTTAAAAATACATTAAATTTAATAGTTAAAATTGTAAATCAATCAAATAGAAAATCTGAATCATCTAAACTGTATAAAAAACAATGTTACAAACTAAGTCGGTAATGAAATTTGTGAGGCGTTAAACCGCAGTGGCCGCAGTAAATAACAGTTTCAATAACCTATGACGACCTCCAGATATTCCATTTAATTTAATTGCATTTAATTTCAATACTATTCATTTTAAAATATACTTTAAAATAGCGAAAAATAATCTAGCGGCACTTCCTTCTTACTATCCGCCCGAATTCGAGACATTTCTGTCTTAAGTGACGGAATTCAACACTGCGCTTGCGTCTTGAGCACTTTTTAATGGAATCAACACATCAGGTTGTGCTATTATCAGTAGTAGTACATCTTCATGAGAAACCAATTTAAATCTCTATATCTACCTTGCTAGTTCGCTAGAAGGGTTCAGGTCAGACGCGAACACGCGATTATGTGCGGGATACAGCGTGAAACTAAATAAATATATTAATATCAACATATTATAAGTTGTACTACTATTGTGCATCTTTCTGTGCAACCACAGAATTAACTTTAATAGATATAATAGTTACTTTATGGGCAATAGTAGTAAATGGACGCGTAATAACTAGTTTGTAAAATTGCATGCGCTTGATATGTAACAGCTTAATAACTTAATCGTGTGGATTTAGGCGAGCGGAGACTAATTATGAAGGGTAAACTAGTTTAATTGATATTATTGATATTTATTGAGGCCAGTCGTGGCGCAGGAGCACAAAGTGTGACTGTAAAACCGACTGGTTGTGGATTCGATCCCCACTCGAGGAGATGAAATATTCACTTAAATTTATATTTCCATTTCTTCGTTCTGGTGTTAAGGTAAGGCGGCGCGTTGAGTTCTGCCACTCAACACGCAATGCCTCCAGAATCCAGCAGAAAGTGGGGAACGGAGTGTCTTAACACAGGTTCCCTCTACCTACCCTGCTGTGTGCGTGATACAGCGTGAAGCTGATTTATTTTATTTTTTTTTATTTATTATTCGATTAGGCACTGGTTTTCTTTTTAGAGTTGCGTTCTTAAAAGCGGAACGATGTATGATGTGTGATCGATTTTTTTTAATGTACACTAACTCCAGAAAAAAAATGTATATTTTATTAATTGACAGTATTAAGCAATGTCGTTCACCGAAATAAATATTTTCTTTTTATAATCTAGGTTATTAATTACACTGTGTGCCAAATTTTCATTCAAAATACGCCATTTTTACATAATCATAATATAACTTTTAAACTAACATACACTAGTAATATGATATAATTTCGACCTTGAGAAGTAATTAAAACGTAACATAAAAAAAACATACACAATACAACTTTGTATGTGATGTGAGACTGTTGTAGACTTTCAAAACTTTCCCCATTAATTAGTTACCGCCGAGACAATAGGAGAAGATCTGTAGATGTTGTTAGTGGCCGATCACCCACGCTTTCTCGATATATAGCGAGGTAGGTAGGTAGGTAGGTACCTGTGTCGTGACAATCACGACTGTTGGCTACTGTAGTGATGGTTGTATCTAGTAGTATGTAGTTGTAAATAGTCTAGATGTATGTACATTTACTTGGTTTGAACGGCATTGGGTGTTGAGTGGCGGAACTCCACGCCGTTTTGCATCGGCCTCAAATTAATATTAAGATTACAATAAGTAAAATTCATTTGGGATGCCGAAATGACTTAAACTTAGCCTTGGTCTCAGACCTTCCCCGGGCAACCCTGAAGGCGACGGTGGCCTGCAATAGGCAGGCCTTCCACAGGCGTCGTAGAAGGATCGCTCGCGCATAGCCAGTGATCCTACGGCGTCTCATTTTCGTGGAGAGGGCTTCTGCTGGGTTTTAGTGGTCTCTGATCTTAAATTGATACTAAAAAAGGGTACAGACCGGACGTCTGTAGTTTTATATAACATTTAATTAAAAAAATATAAAAAATCTGTTTACGTTTTATGTGAGAGTTGTTGTAGCATTTTCTTATAGTAAACTTACACAAAAAAAAATATACTTTCTTATAGTATTGCCAATGCAAACCATTGATAAAAACGCGCATACGCCGCACACAGGTGAAATTCACTTTAAAGTTGGTCAATATTATAAGTATGTTTAAATATTGCTTTAATTGATCGGAAATAATATTTTTCATGAGTGTATTCTATTTTAATGGGTAAAGAATAAAGATTTATTTAATTACCATATCCATACAAAAAATAATATAATTTTAAATCTGCTTCAATATTTATGTATTCAATATATAATCTTGAGGATAAGAATTTACTTGTTTTTGAAGTAGTCGAGTTCCGTGGTCATTACATTCATCCATCAGTAAAAATTTTCCAATTTTCCAATATAATTGGTATACTACTAGTATAATAGGAATCGTCTGAAAATGGTTATTAATATTTTTATAATTTCATTTCGTACAGTTGCCGCAAGTAGACGCAGCCAAATTTAGTACCATATAAAAGTACTGGAATTTACTATTAAAATAATACAAAAATACGGGTAAAGCGCGGTAAAGTATAAACATTTTTACTATAAGTATAAAAATCATTTAAAGAAATATGGCCTTAACTTTAAAACGACGTATCTTCGCAATCCTAATGAATGTTAACTATTTTATTGTATTTTTGTAAAGACGTTTACCTGAAGGTATAGAATCCATAATGGTTTAGTTCTAATATCAACTAAATAAATATCAAACATGATTTAAAAATAATGGAAAATAATACTAAATCATTCCTTCAAGCAATGACTCTATTGTTGATCTATGTAAGTAATAAAATAAAAAGTGTCAAGCTTTTTACTAGCAACCAATAGATAGATAAAGAAATCTTGTAGGTAATTTAGGTTATTATTTTTTAATTAGAGTAACTTCATTTTTTGAATATTGGCAATCAATCGTGTAAATTTCACCTGTGTGCGTCGTTTCGAATTTCATTGTTTGTCGCTTATTATAAAATGTGTTGATACAAAAATTTCTCTTAGAATATGTTATGTAAATAAACGCACGTATACATTATATTGTAATTATAATTTAACTAAATATGCACTTTTATATTTTTTTTTCACCCGTTTCTCATTAAAATTAAATTATATTTTTACTTCAAATTTTTATAATTTTAAATCTAACAACTTTATAATATCACATACATACTATTATTACATTAACAACAAAAACGCTATGATCAATAACTCTGACATGAGTGATTCGTGTAGAAACTAAGCTGAGTAAAAACTATCGAGTGGAATTTCTAAGTACGCTTTCCCACAACTTGTAAATAAACAACAAGCCTTTATTATAAATGTTTCTATTTAGAATCCTAGGAATAATATAAATAGTCAAAATTGAGTGTTTTTTCTGTGTTTTAGTGATCGTTTTGTATGTGACGACTTCCTGGAATGCGTTCTTATTCGACATTTTTACGTCTGAGCTAGTATTTCATTAGAACGGTAAAAAAAGGATGCAGACGTTCTTTCTCTATCAACTCGCAGGTTCTTAAGATGTAACTGAAAATTATCGATGATTGAGATTCTAGCCTCAAGCATCATCATCTGAGTTAGAAATTTGCCATAATTTTAATGCAATATGTGCATGTGTATTAATTATGCTTATTATATCAGCAGTTCTATTAGCTTTAAGCTGTATCCGATTAGCAGCGTAGTAATGCAACGCCGCACTTTGTCTTGTTACCAACATAAATAATAATAATTGATTCCTCAACTGGAAATCGAGTCCAGAACCATCGCTTTTACAGATAAACATTGTGCCACAACGGCCTCAATCTCTATTTATTAATTAATATTTTATATGGCTAGACTAAGTTTATAATAATATCTAAATTCTACATTAAGAAAATAGACACAACGCTTATCATGTAAGAGTCCATATCATAATTTCAATGTCTCTTTCCATATATAAATAAGCAATCTGTTACTTTCATAAAAAAAGTGACCGAATGATTTGTTGTTTTAATAGGATGAACGATGCTAAAGTAACGGAAGTACGAATAGAAACAGCTTTAAATATATTAGTGTCGTATTTATGAGATTAGTTAATTAAAATAAATAACATTATGCGTCTCGAGATTTTACGATATTGCTATGTTTAAATATATTTAAAAGTGGTGTAGGTTTGATGTGCTGAAATGAGTGTGTTGGTTATGGATTTCATTTAGGAAAATACTACTAGAAATCTACTAGCTGCTCGCCTGTCTAACAATATATAAATAAATAAATCAGCTTCACGCTGTATCCCGCACACAGCAGGGTAGGGAGAGGGAACCTAGTGTTAAGATACTCCATTCCCCACTTTCTGCCGAATTCTGGAGGCATTGCGTGTTGAGTGGCAGAACTCAAGGCCGCGCTTGTCCTCGACACCAGAGCGAAGAGATGGAATTATAAATTTGAGTAAATATTTCATCTTTGTAACAAAAGATTTTATATATTTTTTTAAAGTTTGAGAGTAAATGTATAATTTTTTATCTTCTTTTCGATTTTAGCTTCGCAATGATTTCTTGTTACAGATAAATTGTATTTTGTGGCAAAGGCCATAAATCATTCTGATTAAACGCGAGTTCAACTGTACTTTCCCGATCATAAGCGCACTTTCGGTAATTTGGAGTTATGTGTAAAGTGTCTAATGCACGAATCATCTTTAATTTTAAACATTCTAATACTTTTCTGTTTTAGGATATATAACTTGACTCTTTGGCAGTAGGCCGCTCACAGTTAGAATATACTTTTGTGAATAGAATGATCTCGATTAAAAAAGAGTCTCTGCATATCGAATATTGATATTTATAAAATTATTGACAAACAGCGTTAGACTCGGCCATTCAACATGTAATATAAATATATGGGGTGTATAAGACTCCGAACACGACGGTCAGGGGTTCGATTTCCATTCGGGGGCGTGAAATATTTAATATATTCATTTCCTCGCTCTGGCAACAACAGCCAAGCGTGGCGTTGAGTTCTGCTCTGAAAATGGAGAACGTAGTGTCTTAACACCGGGTTCTCTCTGCCTGCTCCGCTATATGCGGAGTACAACGTAAAACTGAAAAAAAATAATGATTTATCAATATTTTTATGAATTTTCAGCTCTGCTTTTCCTTATCTGTAAGATGATTGAAGAAAATATATGAAAGATAAAAATATTACTTGAAATCCATTGCAGCGCTGTTAAGACTTTATATATTGTTAGGAATAGTTTGATTTTAAACTTTATCGATAGTTTCAGTATATACGCAACGGTCATTTACCAGATGCTCTGTCCATTCCACCAGGTCCTTTATCATATGTAAGAACTGCAAACGTTTTATATTATGATTAATGGTGGGTGTCTGCTTTGAACGCGTTCAGGGGGGCCTGTCGATATGTGAAATAGCTTTGTCACACTTCGTCCCCATACAGTAGGGGGCACTCACCCTTTATATCTGAATGTGCGTGGAATATAGCATTCTACGTTAAGATGTTTGAGATGAATGTGACGACTATTTTTGTTTTGTTGCAGTTTATAGTACTTTCCTACTTTGTAGTACTGATAAATGATATTTAAAGTGTCCTTATGTCACTGTAATGCGATTATATTTTTTTTGTATAGCAATTGTATCTTGGAAGGCTAAAATATAATGCCGTTTAATAAAGAGATACGGCTCATTATCAAGATTTATTTTTTGAAATTTAGCGTCAACCTGTATCTCTTACACAGCAATGTAGATATATTAAGACACTCCGTTCTCCATTTTCCGTCGAGGCAGTGCGTGTGGAGTAACTTAACTCAACGCCGCGCTTTACCTCGACACCAGAGCAAGAAAATGGAAATGTAAATTTAAATAAATATCGCATTTCCTCGAATGGGGATCGAACTCACGACCAGTCGCGTTCACAGTCACACACTTTTGCACAGTGCGCCACGACTCGCCTCAAAAGAGACGACTCATTATTAACACTTTTTTATATGGTTATATTTTACATACGAAATAGGTATTATATATAGAAGTTACTATGCTGAAGTTTAACCATTGTCACCGTAATTTTGTTTTGTGTCAAGAATATCAGATGATGTCAATCGTGTAAAAAATCTGTTGCAAAAACTACTGTAGCTAATTCATCTCGTTGTGTATTCTTTTTTTGTATGTGTTAATTTGTATGCTTCTCGTTAATTTTGTGAATTTTAAAATCTTTTTGCTTTATTTAATAATGTTTAAAATTATGTATTGATTCTTGTTACTACTTCTTATTTTGATAATATAAAAGTTCTTGTTTAATTGTAAATTGTAATTTACAATAAAATAGACAGCTTTTATAGTAAATATTGAAGTGCAATATGTAGTTAAAGTTAAGCAAAAATTTGATAATCACTTGGTTTTTTTTAACTTGAGATGGATGTTGTTAATGCGATACCGGCTGGTTAGCGAAGAGGGTACTCTGTTCCTAAGATATTACAAGCATTACGTTGCTGTTTGAGAGGATGTCGTCGGCGGCAAGGCCGTCTTCTACGACTCGAACCTAGCTTGCGGCCGCCGCTCGGGCTGAGATTAATCGCCCGTTTTTCCGCCTATTTGCTTAATTATTAATTGTGTATTTTTTTTCTTTTTTTTTTCAAATATATAGGTATGCGTTAAAAATTTAAATTAATGTTCACCATTAATATTATATCCTAACTTATTATTTTAAATCAGGTAGTCTTACTACGTGACTAAGGAGGCGTACACTTCTATTATCTCTGACCAAAACTGATATGATAATCGCTTGTAATGACCTTGGTATATATTTATTGGCGATGTATTACCGTAGTTTAAACTATTGTTTATACCATGCGCTGGCGCAGTTCTCGATAAGCTGGCTACGCCGGCTGGTCGTTGACCCAGCGCGGGTTAGCGCACGATATTTCTTAAACCGATCCGCTTATTAGGTATTCTACAGCGGGTTTTGTATATGGACCCTATTTTTGATATGTAAAACTATTTGGTCTTGCCGCATGGTTGAATTAAATTTTGTTTTTACTTGGTGATGTAAGAATAAAATTATAAAATTTGTAACAGGGTTATATATATGTTTAAATGGTTGTTTTTGATAAGAATTATATAGTGGTTTTGTTTGGTAAATGCCAATTAAACAAAATTAAGGCGCCATATGTTATAAGTGTGTGTAAATGCGTATGTAGGTATCTCTTGCATTGCACTCGAAAATGTCTTTGAAGTAATGAAGTATACAGGCTTTAAGTTGATAAACAATTGTTTTTCCCACTTTGTATGTCGTGAAATATTGTATTAATTAATTATATATTCAATACAGACTCCTATTATATTATACTCCTAAAGATTTCATGCAACAATGTACACGTAATATGTATGTTGCGATAGAAATAACGAAAATTTGTTTTTTAAGTTTGCGACATAGTAATTAGTTACCTTTTCTGGTCCTTATTACCAAAGCGCGGAGAAAAGTTCTACCGCCACAGATCTTAACACTTGCTTCCTTTTACGTACGGCGAAAAACATGGAAAATGTATAAAAATAAAAAAAAAACAAAAATATAATGTAACACTAGAATACATAGTAAAATATTTAGTTTAATCGAACATACCTCATAAATGCGAGTTAGAAGGAAATACAAGATTCGTTTCGTCTGTACAAGAAAGGCGTCGACGCCCTTAAATCAATGTTACGCTCGTTCTGCCTCCCATTCAGAGTGTCTCCCCTCTGCCCCTTAACTGCCGGTGACGAGTTCAACGATCTGAAAATACATAATCATCAACTTTTTGATTACTTATGAATGACAGTTTGCTGGTCACAGTGACTTTTGGCTTAGGTACACAAAATTTGGAAATAATATTAGGACTAACTTGCAGTTTCTTAGTGAAATGTAAATAATGACGACGTGAACTACCCAATACGCAATGAAAGCTCTCAAGCTTTTCCATTTTAGCAACATTTTTGATTGTTACGTCGCTCCTTTTAGTAACAGCAGAATGTTTTAAGGCCTTTGCACAGCCCATATCTTTCCTCAATAAATGGACTAATCAACGTAAAAATATGTTTTCAAATCGAACCAATAGTTTCTGAGATAAGCGTGTTCAACCGAACAAACTCTGCTTTCTTATATGAGCATAGATGTATAGATACCTATAGATAAACTTGAATGTTATGATGCACAAGTTCTCATCCGGGTGAAGTGTATTTGTGTTTACATAATTTTGGAAAAAGCATCTAGACATGATTTTCGTCTTTCGTTTATTTGAGTTATAGGTTTATTTTTATTTATTACCTAGTATTGTCACTAAGAATTACTTAATGAAAGAAAATTAAACTTAAGGAGGTGAAATGTTAAAAGAAGCTATAAAATTTTATTTTAATCTAATCTAGCTTTACACTGCCTCCCTAGCGGGGTAATCAGAGAGAACGGAGCACCAAACGCTACAGTCTCCACATACCTCTTTCGCCTCGTCTTCTCTCATTAACCTCTTCATAAATGCCCTCCTCCTCCTCCGCCTCATGGGTGTCCTCATACTTTTTACGTGGCCTTCCTACAGTATCTTTGATAATGTGTTTTCAAGTTCAACCAAGGTCTCCCCCTACCCGTATCGCTCACTTTTCCGTCATAAATCTTTTATTTTTGCCATTCTTTCATCACTCATTCGTTCGACGTGCCCAAACTGTTCTTCTTCATTCGCACCGTGACATCCTCGCTACTACCTGTCACTCTGTGTATCTCTTCATTGCGGATTCGATCAGCTAAGCTGACTCTGCATATTTTACCACGGCATTCATCTTCCCTTCATTCTTCTTCTGTAATACCCACGTTTCGCTGCCGTATAACAGCATCGGTACTAACACTGAATTGTGTACGGCTAAACGTGCAGTTGTGCTGACGTTTCGCTGTCTTATCAATGCATTATTTAAATATTTGCTGCTTTTTCTTTAATATTAATAGTAATAAATATCGCCTTAAAATCGACCATTTTCACCTGCTTAAACTTATGGTACTTTTCATAAATTGTAACCTATGTGTTACTCTGATGTATAAACTATATGCTTCCAGGAGGCCAGAAACCAAGAAACTACAAAATGTGACTGTAAAACCGACTGGTTCTGGGTTCGATCCCCACTCGGGGAGATGAAATATTTATTTAAATTTATATTTCCATTCCTTCGCTCTGGTGTCGAGGACAAGCGCGGCGTTGAGTTCTGCTACTCAACACGCAATCCCTCCAGAATTCGACATAAAGTGGGAAACGGAGTGTCTTAACACTAGGTTCCCTCTGCCTACCTTGCAGTGTGCGGGATACAGCGTAAAGCTGATTTATTTAAACTATATACTTTACAATAGTAAAGTTTCAGCTATATCCGTTCACTTGTTTTTGTTATAATGTGAATGTTTGTCAGGATGGATGTTTGTTAACAAACATCCATCCTGACAAACATTCACATTTTAATTTTAGTAGGATGTAAGCCGTTATATAAAATAAATTATTTTAGCTTANAAATATTTATTTAAATTTATATTTCCATTTCTTCGCTCTGGTGTCGAGGACAAGCGCAGCGTTGAGTTCTGCCACTCAACACACAATGCCTCCAGAATTTGACATAAAGTGGGGAACGGAGTGTCTTAACACTAGGTTCCCTCTGCCTAAATTGCAGTGTGCGGGATACAGCGTAAAGTTGATTTATTTAAACTATATACTTTACAATAGTAAAGTTTCAGCTATATCCGTTCAGTTGTTTTTGCGTGAAACTGGAACAAACATCCATCCTGACAAACATTCACATTTTAATTTTAGTAGGATGTAAGCCGTTATATAAAATAAATTATTTTAGCTTACTGACATCCTTTGAACGGACAACGTTCTAAATTCATTTATATTATAATTACCCTTTTCAACCCTTTCATTTTTCAAAAGTTTTGGACATATCCTTCATTCATGAAGGGAAACGAGTAATTTTTGGTTTAACACAACGAAGATGACTCGACGAAAATAAATATGTAAGTTTCTCGTATATAAGAAGGAGAAAATATGTATTTTAAATCCGTCAAGGCGCAGTGGCACAGTGTCTGACTACACGCTACACGCGACGTAAACGCGACAGTTGTGAGCTTAAACCCCACACGACAGAAAGAGCTGTTTTCATTTTCTTAACTCGAATATTTGGCTGTGCATAGGGAACGGAGTGTCTTGACACTAACTTGCCTACGGGTATGTGGCATGTAGCCTATACGCGGGATACATCGTGAAGCTATAATGAAAATAAATATAAAATCACATGGACAAGGTGTGAATACAGCAAAGTAGGCCGCAATTTATGCAATATCGTAAACATTCTCGACTCAAGTACGCAATTATTTAAATTTTACGGTAATTTTTTATCCTTATTTCGCAACAGGTTTGTTGGTTGATACCTTTTTCGATTTGTTTTCGCGTCTGTGCGCTCGTGATCATGTTGTACGACTCTTTAAAAACTGTAAACGTTAAATTGTTAGTGTATTTTTTTTAATAATATAACTATTAAAATAATCTGCTATATGTATTTGCACAACACAATTATAAATATAACCAATATTACAAAATTGTTTATTTTCATATTTCATTCATATTTTCCACGAAAGTGGAAATAAGCGGTATATTTTATTATATTTTTATTGATACTACTACTACCTTCGGGTGAGTTAAACTGTGAGTGTTATATACATTAGTATTTTTGCGTTGAAATTAATATTTGAATCCATCGTGGCGCGGTGGGGTAGTCCCATTTGGGGGATTTAATTATTGTTTGTTTTCATTTCCCCGTTCTGATAGGCGAAGGGCGTCGTTTCCGCTTTTCTTTCCGCCATTTAACACACAGTACCTAGAATTGGGATGGAAATCGGAAAACAGAGTGTTTAATATTATTATAATAATTTAATTAAAAAATTATTATAATAATATAGAATATATTGCTTTTGAAATTAAACCAACTATATTAAATAATTACATTAAGTTATGTATGCGTACCTTACTGTTGAGGTATACAGGATAAAGCGTAAAACGAAGAAAAATAAAGAAATAAAATATCTTAGCAAAATCAGATTGTGCAACCAGATAAGCTTTATACGAGTATGTTATCCTCAAATTCATCACCCTTACATTACTTAAAGCAAAGAGGTGTGGTTTCGACTAGCTATATGACACATAAGATACTATTTGTCATGGATTTTGTAACGTAACAGTACGTCACATTTGAAACAGGTAGGTCCAGTATTAGGTCAATTGCTCTATGCGTGTGAAATATATTAGTCACGAACGGGAATCGAAGGTGCGAACTTTTACACTAAAATGTTCATCTTTTACTATTGTTACGTTTATTAAAACAATTTACCAAATTGTATAATCCTTCTAAACCCAATTATTCCTCACAAAGACTTTCATTAAAGATTGGTAAGAAATTCATATTGACTAGAAAGAAGGTTATGTTAATACACACAGAACTATTATTTGCAGTCAAATTTTTGTTTAATTTTAAGGGGTCATTTTTAGCACCATGACGCAATAGTGGCGACTTCGATTCCCACTTGGAGGAATAAATTATTTTCATTTCGTTCAGAACTTAACGCAGCGTTAGGTTCTGAATTGAGTCTTGATTTTGTGCTGAAATTGAACACTAAGTTTTCTCTGCCTACCGTGCCATGTGGGATGAAGCGTGAAGCCATATTTTTTATATAAAAAAAAAACAATAATTAAGTTTGCAATGCAGTTGCGCATATTTCATAATAGCTTATCGCGCGTATCACGCTTACATAACTTCGCAACCAAAAAAAATAACATTCAATTATAACAATGGGCGATAACTCTTTACGTAAATGCATCAATGGTGTTTAATTTTGGCTCTCACAATCTCTCATGTGACCAACATACACACGTTAATAAAAACAAACTCGACTTCCGCACAAGCGTACTATAATGAGCATAGTATCGTCTTCTCGTAACGTTTACTATAGTGTTTATAGTTTTTTTTTTGGTAATTCGGTTTTATATATGCAAGTTTATGTCGATCCTTTTGGTGTCATATTCGATTTGCATAATTATTTTTTTTATTTACACAATACTCGAATTGATCAATATTTAGGGGATATTATTTAAGCATATAGTCCAATGAAAGTGATTTAATCTCAGTTATGTCTGTGAGTTTAGTAATTAGATTGTTACCAAATTTATCTAATTGACTTAGCAAAATATGGTTTTTTTTATAAGAATTTGTTCACCAGGTTCCAGATGTTACTAAAATAAGAAAAACCGAATAAAAAATATATAAATATGTTCAAGAAATATCGATAGAATATCAAAATCAAGTACTTACAAGTGTTTAATTATCTTTCAATAAAAAGTTAGATAGAACTTTTTATTACATTAAGTCTACTTATTTCAGTGAAGAATTTTCTTTTCATACAAAAGGTAAAACTTCAGCATTTTATCTCTCTTCTCAATAAGAAATTTAATTTTATTTCAACACAACTTCTTCTCAATAAAATGATAACGAAATTCTTACATATACTAAGAATAGCCTAAATTAAACAAAGACATTGTCCTCTCGTAATATTAGTGTTTATGTGAACGTTGCATCACCTGCCCGGTAAAGAGAGCGAGCTACAACAAAGTTTCGCCTCGGAGTTCCGGTAATGCGTACAGTGCTTTAATTCCGTGATAAAATCTGATATAATCTACGCAAACCGGCTATTAAAGTTTATAGTGAAATAGAAATTTTGCGAGTGTGGTGTGTTAAATGCGAGCTTGTGTGGCTAAAGTGGTCTTTCTATAACCAGAGGTCGTCAGTTCCATGCTTGTGCAGTGATACAAAAAATACACAATACAAATGTTTTAGCAATACTTCACACATAATGATCCCTCAACAATATATTCAAAAGATAGTGATGAATCACTACTTTTAACGAATGGTTTAGCTTGTTTCAATGTTCATGCATAGTATACATAATAAACTAACTTTTACCTCCGGCTTCCTTCAGATGATCAAATGACATAAACTTAGATTTGCGTAGGATACATTACATAAAGTACAATCGAAGTAAAATGATAAGTATCGTTATATAGTCTTTAGTCCCCCTAAATAAATCGACTAACCAACAAAAAAAAATTTTCTTAAACTAGTAGTTCCTGAGATTAAAGCGTTCAACCAAACAAACTCTTAAGTTTTATAATAATAGTATAGAAGTATTAATGCTTTATCTAAAATCAATAGATATGTAAATATAAAATGTTTATTTAGATATTACATAAACTGTATGTTAATCTAATTTCGCGGCACTATATCGGCTTTTGTCGATCGTAATCGCGTTACGGCGGACGTCACTAGTAATAGAAATATACTGTATCGTTTTAGATTTGTAATTTTATAAGGAAAATTAATATTATACGATATTCCGTGATTTATTATTTCCCTTGTATGAAAAGGAAAAATATTGGTTTTTTCGAGTTTAGATGTATTATTACTTTTACCTTACTATGACATACATAAGAATTTAATGTAACTGATTTTTATATAGCAGCTTTACTATATATACTCATTCGTCGTGGCGCAGTGGCACAAAGTGTGACTAAAACCGACTGGTTGTGGGTTCGATCCCCACTCGAAGAGATAATATATTTACTTACATTTATATTTCCATTTCTTCGCTCTGGTGTCGAGGTAAAGCGCGACGTTGAGTTCTACTACACAACACGCAATGCCTCCAGAATTCGGCAGAAAATGGGGAACGGAGTGTCTTAACACTATGTTCCTTCTGCCTACCCTGCTGTGTGCGGGATACAGCGTGAAGCTGACTTTGACTTTGGCTTATCATAACAGCGAGCGAAGCGCAACGGGCAGAAAGCTCCATAGTTTAAAAGACTTGCAAGTTAATTATTTCTATAAGGATGAAATATCAGAATAAAAATCGTCGTATATCTATCTACATATGTACAGAGTCTATCTCCAATCGATCATTCTAATTTAAATATTGTCAATTAATTATAAAAACGTAATTTATCTTACTTTCCATATTAAAAATTTGTTACTAATTAGACTACCTGTTAGCTCTTTCTTACCCGTTGCATGTCGAACAAATCTGTTTTTTTCCTTGTGTAGTGAAATCGAGTTCAAAATCCATTCAATATTTTTTGTCTACCTGCTGCCGCGAATATGTGGACTGACAAAAACATAAAAATACCTTACGTTTTTTTAGTCACTTCAATCAACAACTTGGTAAAGCTTATTTTTTTAACTTCACGCTGTATCCCGCATATAGCAGGGTAGTGAAAGGAACCAGGGGCTAGCATACATCGTTCCCCAAGTTGAAAAAAAACGTGGTGTAAAATAGTGTTACATCTCTCTTCTCTCTTTTCCGGTCATTTATCGATCTTATCGTATTATTATAATGCTGTCTTTCTTCTTTGTATACCTATCTATATAATTCTTCACATGCAGTGTAATCGACGACCATCGATTTCTAATGGTATCTACCTACCTAAAACTTTTTAATATTTTTTAAATTAATACTGTACAAGGCTTATTATGATTATCTTAAGCTACACTTGATTAAATGAAAAAAAATGTCACGTCATTTTTATATTATAATATTTTCTATATTTATAATTTTTTTTTTTCACCGCAAAAAAGAGAACCGATCATTCGATTACTTTTTCTTATCTTAGTGTTTGTATAATATCCATATTGTTTATAATTATATTTAAAAAATAAAAGTTTAGATGTAATGGGACCGAGCTCGCGCCTCTTGAAAACCGTCTCAGAGATTTCCGGTTTACAAGAGGCGCGAGTTCGACTCCCATTTTGTTTAAATTGGTATAATTATTAGTTTTATACGTTTTCTAAATAAGTAAATTGGTATAAGTTATCTAAATATATTATAGTTTAGTGTAAAATAATCTTTTAAAAATGTTATAAATAGTAAAAACAATTGTATGACATATAAAACAACTGTTAAGACGTCGTGGCGCAGTGGCGCCACGACGTCTTAAATAATATGTCCTAATATGTTATTACTTAATACGGAACTGTCAATTAAGAGATAGGATTTGTATTTGAAAGTTTTTAAACTTTGTTCGCCTTTTATGGCGAGATAGGACAAAATTTTGTTAAGCGCGGCGTTAAGTTCCGCCACTTAACATGTTTTGCAATGTCTTAAATGGTGGAAAGTGGAGAACGAAGATGTTATAGCTTCTCTCAGTCTATCTGTTACACACGAGGTACAGTGTAAATCAGAAAGAAAATATTGTTAAGAAGTTCCTTTGAATGTATTCAAAATATCATGTTTCGTTTGATCATATTAATTAGTATAGTAATATTGTAGATATTAACCTACTAATTTTTTTATTGAGCTCTTTGATCACGTCTAATTTTCTAATGTATAAATCGAATACTAGCGAATCTGTATCTGGTTATGCTCAATCGTATTTTAGTAAATAATTATTAATAAATACCAAGTTGAGTGTTCTATATTATTATAATTGCATGGCAAGGACATTCCTTGAAAAAAAAATGTTTCACGAAATTTAGATATGCTGTACGATGTAGGTACGCGATTAATAAAGGTTCAAATACCACCAAAGAATAATTATATCGATATGTGTAATACTAACACCGATGTCTCTTTAAATTGTACTTACTATAAAAGAAATCACTGTATTTTTTCATCAAAAAACAAAATAATATTTTTCTAATATAAAATTTAATTGTTTGTACTTCACGCTATGTTCTTCATATAGCAGGGTAAGCAAAGGTAAAGATGCTCTCCACTTTCTATAAATTTTTCGAGATGTAACGTGTTTAGTGGCGCAACTTAGCTCCGCGCTTTGTCCTGTTACTGAAATGGGGAAATGAAAATAATACAGAATTCGCCATAGTAGAATCGAACTCACAACCGTCGCGTTTACAGTCAGATATTTCAAATAGGTGGTACATTAACCTATTACCCCCGAATAAAATAAGTGATTGTCGCCACGCATTGAGGAGCTTACAATATAACACAGCACGCGATCGAGTACAATTATTTTGATAGTGACTCACCACTCGTATGCCAATTGCTTTAATGATATGAATCATTTTTTCACAATGCTAACCACGCGGACTTGCCCGGCACAAGGTCGTTCGTATCTCATCGGAATTTTAAATTATAAGCCATTATCTCTTCATGATATAGGTAGGCACCTACTTATACAAATGTAAGAGCGCTGACGGTAGAAAGTGTAAGTTGGGTTAAGTGGCGATCGTAAAATAAAAAGTGGTTTTAATAATTATGATTTTTTTGTACCTTCACGTTGTATCACGTGTACAGCAGGTTGAAGAGAGAGAACGTAGTGTTAAGACATTGCGTATCGTAAAATTTTCGGGATATTGCGTGTTGAGTGGCGGAACTCGACGCTGCGCTTATCTTGTTACTAAAGCGGGGAAATGAAAATTATTAATGATCTCTAGTGGGAATCGAACCCACAACGCGGACGCTGCCACCGCTGCGTTTGCTCCATAACGACCGATTTATAATGTTTATTAATTAATATAAAATATGTGTTATTGTTTAAATTATGAAATTTTCAGATAAAATCTTAAACTTAGTGGGATGAGATTTTTGAACGCACACTTTTTGGACAACGTTTAAGAACTCTTATCTAACGATAAGGGAAGCGAAATTTCTGCATCGTTTCAGTTTTCATAAGAAATTTTGGAAGTTGGATTCCTCAAGACACTTAAAAATTGTCAAATATATCATTTATTCAACACTCAATTATTTATTGTTAAAAATAGCGCATCTTCACAGATTCTGTAGTTATCGTTTTGTTTTTATTCGTATCAATCACGCAAAATATAATTATAGCTATCGGTTACGATAAAAATAACGGAAACGACAATCGCATGCATCATTTATTACTGTAATATAATCTGTGCATGTAAAAAATATACCAGTAAATTGTATATATAGCGGATAGTTGGAAAAACGTTGATAAACGTCGTTCCGTTTTCAATTTTCACCTGCTTAGATACACTTTGTCCTAGGAAATTATAAAATTTATAACCACAAGTCATCGTTTGAACCGTCGTAGCGCAGTGCTAACTACGCTACGCGACGGGTTCGATATCAACTCGGGGGGAATTAATTATTTTTATTTCACCGCTCTGGTAGACCAAGCGTGGCATGTTGTTTCGCCACTAATGCGCAATGTCTCAAAAATAGTGCGTAAACTAGGGGACAGAGTGTCTTGACACTATGTTGTCGCTGCCTACTCCACTTCTCTGTGGTGAAACTAAAAAAATACGCTTTTTATTATTTACGTCCAGTTCCATCAATGACTAAAGATTATAATATGTTAAGCTCCCATATTAATCTTTCCATAACTAAAAAGAAATTCTTCGATATTTTTCCTTCAAAAGTCGTCCAAATATGTGCATAAATAACATATCGAAAGCGCAACACTTTTTAAGTGACCGGAAAGAAATATAAACCGAAAAATAATAAAAGCGAAATAAAATTGAGCGGCCCAAATGGCGATCGTTACTTCTTGCACTTCGTATAATGTCGTAAACATACAAGTGCAATACAAGTGTTCGACTTCACTGCCCGTAGTGTCCCACTTCGAAGTTTTAAAGGTGAACATCTAAAGACTGGTTGTAAGGCTATTTTTTATATAGAATAAGAATTTTCTTTTAGTGCTTCTGTAATTTAAGTCTCGATGCGCTCATTTTGTTACATTATATAGATAAAGTTAAAAAAAAGTGCTCTAGAATGTACTGGGAGCTATAAATAATATAAGCCTAAACTCCATTACTTTACTAGTAATCTTTGAAGAGTTCTACTAATCAGTTCCTGGCTCCATAATTAAACCAGCTCAATGATATCATGTTATCGTTTGGTCTTTTAAACTAATAATAAAATTAACCTTTAAAATTTGTATTATTAAACATAATAATACGATTATTTTAAGTGGGTCAAATTAAGTTCTTATAATATATTATATAGTTATAAGTCGACCTAATAAAAATGTGTTAACTATTTAGAAAGATACCAGTTATAGGATGCCATTTCCGTTCTCTTCATTCCACTCAATAATAGGCAAGTCGAATCGAGAGAGAATATGAAATAGATAAAAATAAGATATCTTAAACGTCGCCCAACTGAATAACGCTATTTTAAGATTACAACTTTTAAGAATACATATTTATAATAATATTGCTAACTTTCTTGATTTTAAATTATTTACTTCTTATTACTAACTGACTAAAATATTATTATTTCCTCTATATGAAATATTTGTTACATATTTTTTAGAGGCCAGTCGTGGCGCAGTGGCACGTGTGACTGTAAAACTGACTGGTTGTGGGTTCGATCCCCACTCGAGGAGATGAAAATATTTACTTAAATTTATATTTCCATTTCTTCGCTCTGGTGTCGAGGTTAAGCGCGGCGTTGAGTTCTGCCACTCAACACGCAATGCCTCCAGAATTCGGCATAAAGTGGGGAACGGAGTATCGTAACACTAGGTTCCCTCTGCCTACCCTGCTGTGTGCGGGATACAGCGTGAAGCTGATTTATGATTTTTATTTATTTTTATATTTTTGAGCTTGAAATAAACAATTTCATTGTTCATCGCAGTGAAAGTCATGTTACGAAACGATCAATAAACAAATAAAACAATAAAAATTTAAATAAAATAAACAAATCTTTAACCCTTTAAATTTACAAGTCACGAATGTCGCATTTTTACGGTCGAGTATAAAACCGTTTCCGGTGTCGTCGGAGTGGCGTGCGGCCGTGCGCGGAAACTCTTGCGCAATTTGGATTTCAAAGTAAGCTCGATATGTTTAATCAGTAGGAAGCGATTTAAAAGTCAATTTCTTTATATACAAAAAATATATGATAACATGACGTCGTGTGATCGTGAGTAATGTGATGCTAAATGTGAATACGATGATATTAATTTTATTAACATTCAATAGCTTCACGCTGTATGTATCCCGCATGTATAGTAGAGGGAACATAGTGTTAGGACATTTCGTTCCCCACTTTTCGACCACTTTTCGAGACATTACGTGTTGAGTGACGTACCTCAGCGCTGCAGAGTGCCTTTTTACCAGAGCTTGAAAACGAAATTAATTCCTTCCCCTGAGTGGATATGGATTTCATATTATTGACGGCTTTCGTGTACAGGCAAATTCATATTTACTGTGCCATATATAAAATAAAATATTAAATACTATAAGTAAAATTCAACAAAATTTTATACATAACTAATCGTTTAACTAAATATCAATTTTGTTAATTTTGCTATACTAACAATTTTGTTTACGTGAATTTAAAGACGTAAAATAAAAAAAATAAAAATATCCCATTTTCATTACAATTTTGAGAAATTATGTCTAACAAGAAACCTTTGTTAATAGAGGATTTCGCCTACACTCCCCTACACTTCCTACCTACATGCTAAGTTTCCACTTGAAAGACCAGTAGTTTCGTCTGCGCTTTATCAGTCAGTCACACAGTAACGTTTTTATACGGACATAAATATATAGCTTTAAAGCGGAAATAATTTTTTTCGTGTCGCAGGTCAGCTCGGACGCACTGACCAAAAATATTTGTAGTTGTCACGTAATACTTTCATTTTCGCATATGCAATTGCACACCGGTCGTCCGGTTTGGCGCATTTTGTCCTTTATGCTGTTCCTCGTTGTTATATAACTTAATAATTATTATGAAAGAGATTTTTTTTTAATTTTGAAATGGTCGGAATAAATGACTGAAATATTTTTCTCCTTTTTTTTTGTTTTGAGGTTCTTAAGTTGTTAGCACTTTTGGACTAAATTAAACATTCTATTCATTAAATTTTTCACGTTTCATTCATCCCGCTTATTGCAATTTAGACGGAGAGAGAGAAGTGTCAAGAAAGTCCATTCTCCGCTTACCGCCCTATTACTCTTATTCTCTGTTTATTATTATATTTCTTTCTGAACGTGCCAGTTGCTTGGACACGTCTCGTTGTATGGAGAACACACGAATGAGGTTCGGTGTAAAATAGATAAATTAAATCAGCTTCACACTATACCCCCGACATAGGAAAGGCAAGGTAGGAAGAGAGAACCTAGTGTTAAGACACTCCGTTCCCCACTTTCCGCCGAGTCCTGGAGGCATTGCGTGTTGAGTGGCGGAACTCAACGCCGTGCTTTGTCTTGACAGCAGAGCGATGGAATGAAAATATAAATGTAAATAAATATTCCATTTCCTCGAGTGGGGGACGAACCCACAACCAGTCGATTTTACAGTCACACTTTGTGCCCTGCGCCGCGACTGGCCAAAATAGATAATGTTACATAATAGTATAATTCATATTAAAAAGTGATCTAGTAATTCATATTAAAAAGTCAACAATACCAACCGCCTTAATACAAGAAATTGCGTTTTGAGTGACGGAACTCAACACCATGCATTATTTTAACAGAACGGCATAGAGAATATGAAGCTATTTTTTATCGAGTGAAATTCAAATCTGTTGCCATTGTTTTTCTTCAATCACATGTAAACTGCACCACGATGGCATCTAAGCCTGTAATTATCGTGTTATTATGCGTTTGGTTTGTTCCACGTCCACCGTACAGTTTTCTATTTGATCAATCGAAGTTTCACTATTTAATTGCTTTTACTGCACATTGTACTATGTAAATTAAGAGTTTACTTGTAAAGCGATAATTAATCGTATCATATTATATAAAAGTTTAGTACTTTTTGTACGGTAATTGACCGTTTACTATGGGTTGTTTGTTTATACGCTTGGAAATAGTTTGGAGTTCCTGTCAGAACTTACTGGCTTGTTTTTAATAATAATAATTATATTAAAATATTTTTTTAGTAATGTTATTTATTATAGTAATATATTTTGTAATAATTCAATTATGTATTTTTTTTTTACGCAAGTCTCATAATATACTTGTTCTTCTTTCGCGGGTCTGTATTGAATTCGGACGCAAAGTGGAGAACGTGGAGTTTTGACTACTGACTAAGTTTTCTCTGCGTCAAAGTACATAATTATAATATTACTAATAAATATAAGAAAAACCTGCTAAGTACGAGTCGGATTCGGGCACGAAGGGTCACGTGACGTTATCTAATAACAATAATTAAACTAAAATAAAAAAACTAAATACAAAACGGCAAAAAAATACGGATAAATACTTTTTTCATTCTGTTTTTTTAGTATTTATAATTATAGCGGTAACAGAAACACATCATCTGTAAAAATTTCAACTTTCAGGAACATGAGGAACAGAGCCTTGTGACAGACGGACTAATTGACACACAGATGGACGGACGGTCAGCGGAGTCTTAGTAAAAGGTTCCAATTTTACCGTTTGGGTACGGATCCCTGAAAACTAGCTACTAAGGGACTAGTAGTCCCTTTCTATTCTCATTTCCCATTGAAAGGGTTGAGGGCAACTTGATATAAATCTCGCGTGACAAACATATGCTTTGTATTTGCACAGAATTTTAACACAAAGCTCAATAACGAGCCTTTTATACAATAGAGACGGTCTATCTTCTGTCTTTAGTAGGTACTTTTTTTTTTTATATAAAATATAACTTTTATTTCTTGATTTACATAGAGGCTTTATTTTGAAGTACATATTTGTTTAAAAAGGATACTTACGATTATTTTTTTGAAGTTGAAGTGAAATATCTCAATAGGAACGGATCTTAACAATATATACCGTGGTTCCCTCTGGTGTAGCTAAAAATAAACAAATAAATATTATAAAAGCTCACTAAGAAGACATTGTAATTATAAAGTCAAAACAACTTTTTATTCACAACAAGTTCGACTTAAGTGATGGATCATTAAAATCAGGTATCTTTTGTGTAGTAGTAGTTTATGCAATGTTTGATTGAGTAACAATGTATTGGCAAGTGATATAAGATGCAATTAAATCTTACTTTAGTAACATTTTCCTAAACAATTTTGCAATTAAACCGACATATGCAGATAAGGTCGATACGTATTCATCAAGCGTATCCACTCCGTTCGTAAGTTTTGTAACTCTCCCCAAAATATGTGAGTCTTTCGTAGAATTTTAATTGTTGCTCATTGTAATGTAATGGTATATCGTTGTGTTGCGTTGTATTTTATTAAAGTAACCGACTGGTTCGGAACATTTTTTTTTATTTAGATTTATGGAAAAGTGAGTGGTAAGAGAGGGTAGTTTTGACCTTCGAAATCACAGTATCAAAGATACTGGAGGAAGGTCACGTGAAAAGCATGAAGACCCCCCGGAGGGCATGTATGAAGAGGTTGATGACAGTGGACGAGGCGAGACCGTAGCGTTTGGTGCTCCGTTCTCTCTCACTACCCCGCTAGGGATAAAGTGTGAAGCTAGTATAGTATAGTATAACAACGGTGTGTCTAAACACTAGGTTCCCTCTGACTATTCTGTTGTGTGTGGGATTTATTTATTTATTTATGAAATATTACACGTACCAAACATATTCATATTATTATATGTATTTCATAAATTTCACATTGGCTGTTAGTCGTTTTAAAATAAATAATACTTTAATTTTTTTTTTATCAGCTTCACGTTGTATCCCGCACACAGCAGGGTAGGCAGAGGGAACCTAATGTTAAGACACACCGTTCCCCGCTTTCTGCCGAATTCTGGAGGCATTGCGTGTTGAGTGGCAGAACTCAATGCCGCGCTTAACCTCAACACCAGAGCGAAGAAAATAGAAATATAAATTTAAGTAAATATTTCATCTCCTCGAGTGGGGATCGAACCCACAACCAGTCGGTTTTACAGTCACACCTCGTGGCGCTGCGCCACGACCGGCCTCATAATACTTTAATGGTTCTACATATTTAATTATGAAAAAAATGTATCATAGATCTTCTTTCAAGCAAGTGATGCCCGTATTAGGAGGCTCCGCCCTTCCAATACAATATATGTATAATGATTACGCAATAAAAATTACATATTTAAAATAGATCTTGGGCTTAATACTTTAAAATTGTTATCTAAACCTAGAATTTTATATTTTACATACTAATATTAAACAAATGTTTGCATCAAAATAATAAAATAATTGAGTCCAGTCATGGCGCAGGAGCACACTGCAAAATCGACTGGTTGTGGGTTTGATCTTCATTCGAGAGTATGAAATATTTATTTACTTTTATATTTTTTTATTTCTTCGCTGTGGTGTCGAGGCAAAGCGCGGCGTTGAGTTCCACCACTCAAGACATAATGCCTCCAAAACTCGCCGGAAAGTGGGGAATGGACTTTCTTAACACTAGGTTCCCTCGGCCTATTCTGCTGTGTGCGAGATACGCTGATTTGCACCAAAATAAAAATATTTTTTTTAATTAGTTAAAATCGCTTACACGATCTTGAACTCTCAATTCTGCAATGAGATCTCCATTATATTACTTCCTTAATATTTTTTATAGGTTCCCACATTAAATTAATTATTATTTTTGTTGTAGTTTTTGTAAATATCATTAAACTTAAAATTTAATTACTCTTCTTCGCTGATATGTAAAACGTTAATGCCCTTGAACATAATTTTGTACGAAAACATCTCGAAAAATGCTTATTTAGAAAACGTATAAAATTTTTAACGAAAAATATTTTATGTTGTATGGCTGCCTGATAGTTTCAAAGTAAGTTTAATTAAATACTTAATGTTATATTATTAATATATTCTAATACTAATATAATATATGGTCGCGAACGTTGTTCTTTAGTAATTCTATGTTTCAAAAGGTGCACAGTAATTTAGAAAGATGTTTAGAGGTCAGCCGGACCCCTCCGACCCTCGGTTAGCGGACCGTATCGCCTTCGCCTTATGTTGCAGCAGGTGTTTATAAAGATGGTGCATTCGGTAGAAATAAATTTTAGTTATAATATTTTGTAAAAGCTATCTTTAATAGATAAGAAATTAAACAGAATTTTACGCTTTTTCCTGCATAGTAGGGTAGGATTACCATTAGTATATAATATTACCAAACTTCAATAATTTGAATATAATGTTTCATTCGGATGGGGTTCGAACCTACAATCTACAATGAACGCGAGTTTATAGTCAGTGCTGCGCCACGACGGCTTAATGACGAGAAGTGTTTATCGTTATTGTCACGCTAAGAATATATTTAGGCAATACGAAACAGAAAAGAAGTCAAAGATCCATATTTTTTTATATAAACCAAAAACACGTATATTTATTGCCAATTTTTATGACTTTTTTTGTTGTTATAAATATTAAAAATATATTATAGTAAAAAATACAAATAGCGCGTCATATTTTAAAATGAAATCTAACTTCTTATATTGAGTGTTTCTAGAATTGCATTGAATTATATATAATACAATAATTTAACATTAATATAATTTCTCTTATTTTCCACGTAACATGTGATTACCTGATCAATACAATCGAATAATATACCATGATTGTATAGATATTTACCGAGAGAAAATGCTCATTACACGAAACATACGACAGTAATGTTCTTTCACTATCACCGTCGTGACTGCCAGTTGTAATTGTTGCTCGTTTTCCTTTGTTTCTATTATGTGTTACGTTATAATGTTTGTATTTATTTAGAGAAATTATGTATAGAGAGTTTAATGTATTTGTACTTGTAATCTATAGGTATTATAGAGACCAAGTTAATAGGTTCTATTCCCGCTCGAAGAAATGAAATATTTAACATTTCAAATAAACTTTTAAGATTGTGAACAATGATCCCTCTTGATACAACTACATTTCAGTCACTCAACTATATTACACGATAGAACTGATCTAATGAAAATCTGATTAATCTACATTAAAACATCTTGAAGTCACCTTCAAAATGTTATACAGAAATTTTTTATTAAAATTCCATGAAACTTATAAAGCTTAGTATCCTTTCATGAAGAAAGATCAAGTTTGTTTATAATTAATTAAATATTCTTGTAAAAGATAAAGGTAGAAGAGCGTAAGCTGTTCTAAAACTTTTCGCTATTAAAATGATTATGTACTCTTTATTCGCCCGTGGCATCATTAAACGTAAACATGATATTTAACATCACTGCTTTAAATATTGTACTGGTAAAATATATAGAAGCGACAGAAGCAATTATACGGCTATATATTATGTTGATGTGCGTTGATGGCTTTATTATGTTAATATTTTAAATTAATTTAATAAATAGAAAATATGTATGGAAAATGTGTATAAAATACCTATATATTATATTAAATAAAATCTCAATATACCTACCAGATTCTTAAATACGTGTGTTTTATTTAAATTTAATGATTTATTTATTTCCATAATCTCTGCTTATTGAGAGATACTAAACGGAAAAACATAAATATATAATATCTGGAAATGGTTTATAAATCTAAGCCCATCGTGTACCTACCTCTACCCCCTTTTTAAAGGAGAGCGTGGAGGTATCAAGCTCAAATTTAAATCAAATTTTCAATTTGAACTTTGAAAAAATCAAACTTCTAAACCAACGTAATCAAAAGATACAGCCGTTTATGCCGCAAATTTTCGAAACTTGCAAGGGTATAAAAACCTATAGGGTACTTCTCGTGTATCCAAAGATATATCATTTGGCGCGAAGTGAGAACTTATAATACAAATAAAGGAAAAAAGCCGAAAAGTGAAAATTTATAAGTATTGCATAGAAAAAATCATTACAAACTTATAATTGTAGTACATTTCATACAAAATGAGTGCATACGTTCGCAAACTTAATTTTGCAAATCTTTTTCTCTTCTTTTTTTTCTCTGTTTTTGTCAATTCTTTAAATTGTACTACCCAAAAATTGGCACAGATATAAGAATCCGACTCGCCTATGACCAGTTTTTTATTTTAATTTGTCGCTACCATGCCAATTTTGTTTATTGTTTATGAAAAATATTATTTCTAGGCTTCATAATGTATCATACAATAAAAGTAAAACTGCCAGTGAATAATAAAATAAATAAATATGGTAACTTAAGTATTAAATAAAAACTTAAGTATGGTAACTTAAATTAGAAATAAAACTTAAGTATTATAAATTTTAAATACAATAATAGAACGATTATTGCTTTAAATTTTCATATAAAGTTTAAAGCAATAACGGTTATGTTGAAATAAATATCAGTCATTATCATGTCAACATCGCTGCCGCTATCATTATATTAAACACATAATTTCGAAAATGAATGATTTATATGAAAGAAATAATTGAGTAAAGAAGTTTAGAGATAACAAAATTTTGATATTACTTATTAGATATAGATAATATTTTTGTAGTTATATTGTTCTTAAGTTGTTTTTACCTTTGTCCTCCTAAACGATGGTTGTGAGTTCAAATTCCAATTGGATATATATTTTCTTTTTATAAAAAAAATAAATAATTTTTAATGGTCAGATAGAGAAAGGGGATAGGATAATGGAGGTGAGCATTAATGAGCATTTAAATGGGGCTTCTTCTTTTCTTTTCTTTTTTCCGTTGGGAAATGCATTTACGCAGACGTGCGTAAGACAAATATGCCCTACGAACAAATGGTACTATGGGACTCATCAAAGGATAATCTGACACTTAAAACTAAAAAGAGGGAGTTGAAGATGCGCATAACGACTTCTCCTACTCCCTGGTCGACGGAGCGGGTCTGCACTAGTACTGGACCCTCGCACCCGCTCCGCTAAACGGGGCCCTATGAGATATTCACCCTGAAATTGGTGAATCCCTGGAATGCTAACAAGTCTCTTTTTATATATTACATGAGTTTTTCTGACGGTTTTCATAAACTCACCTCAAACTTATCAATCAAATATCATGGACCACAATCATAATAATTGAATTAAATAAAGATATATTAAAAACCTAAATAAAGATATATTAAATATGTATATTTTTTTTGCACAATAATTAAAATTTCAAATTTCAACAGATACAAATGAAACAATGTTTTGAAATGTATCATAGAAAATATAAGTTGAAGTAAATAAAATCATTTCTATAACGAGTGAGTGAGGTTTTGACCGCATTTTCCAATGTCACAGCTCATAAACTACTTGCACGGTAAATTATTGGGTATTTCATATGAATAATATAGTTTTTTTACTATTATTCATTTATTAGATGGTTAAATGTATATATTTCTATGTAAAATCATCATCAAATCATTAAATGAGACATTGTAAAGTATCAAAAAGTGACTACTAATTTGAAAACTAATAGGAATAAACTAATAGGATACTTATTTATAAGTCAGGTTAATACGTGTTTTTAGAGTAATATGGATTATAAGAAAGTCTTCTATTTTATGTATGTAATGTTGCATAATTTAAAATAAAGATTTATTGGATACATCGTATTGAAAATAAAAGTACAATTTAATAAAATACTTAGAAATAAACTTTAAAAATACATATAAAACAATTCAGATATTTGGATTTCTATTATACATTGAATTTTAAAATCTATTTTTTTTAATCAAAAAGTTATTAAAATTGATATGAATGTGCGCCCTCGTGGGTAATATGGTTCTATCAAGTGAGCTTTATTTCAAGTGATTATTTATTCTTTTATTCTCTTTTACTTACGTGAAAGACTTAAATCTGTTAGAAATTTGTGACACAAAATATCAATTGCACAATAAAGTTATTTCCTACAATTTTAGTGTGTAATAAAATTTTGGATTTTAAAAGACGTAACACTTTAGTTTCATAATATTGTAATAACAAAATCAGAACTGAAGTTTATTGTGAAAGTCATATTATTAAATAAGAGTAGGTAATATGTCTGACCTAGCATCGTTGCCTACTTTGTATATCAATCCACCCGTCACTAAGCTGTGCATTATAGTGTTAATGATACTTACTATAAAGTTCCTGACTTATATGTCTCAACCACATAAATTTTTGCTAAAACGTTTTTAAAATGTATTATGTAAACTATTTAACTTTTTATTTATGAATATTATAAGTGTTTCGATTTGAAATTGATGTGTATTAAATAATTTATTTTATTGAGTAATGTATGGAAACGTACGTATTATATATGTGTGAGAGTGGGTTGTATTTATTTTATACAATGGTTACATAGATTTCTACGTCTGTGTATAAATTATGATCTAATTTAAATAAATTTGTCTAAAAATTATATGGCGAGTTCGTTTCCTTAATGTTTTTACGATAAAAGCTATTAACGGTTAAGCGCCTGCATTAGCATAATGTAGATTTGCTGTTATGATAATAACTATTCCTATACTTTTTTTAGAAAAGTTGTAAAAATTTTAACGTAGCGGTATTTGAACCCACGCTTTGTGGGGACTTGAACACTTTCCAAGAGGCCCAGTTGAAATGTTTTCTAAGAAAGTATTTTTCTTTTCTAAGTGTTGAATAACAGCTGATTAAAATGTTAAAACTATTTCTAAAATTCCAACTTACAACCATAGCGTCCATAGAAACATGTCCCAAATGCGCCAAGAAACCGTCAGTCGTAACATTGACTACCTTTACAACCATGGTTGCGCATCCTGCTCTAGAGAGCTCTCAAGCTTTCCTGTTTATGCAACACTTTTCCTATGGTTTTCGACCAATGTAATAACGTATATATTCTATAGTCTTTCTCAATAAATGGACTATCCAACATGAATATTATTTTAATTAGAAAGAAGTAGTTACTGAGATTAGCGCGTAAAATCAAAATAAATCATCAGCTTCACAATTTTATTACAAATTCAATTAAACAAATTATTGCATCTTTATTAATAAACTTATTGAAGATGTCATTGATTTTATATTCGTCGTGTAGTATTAACGGCGTTTATATTTTTTATTAAAATTATGATTGCACTTCGGTCGTCTCTCGTCCTATAATCCGATCGCAATGGCGCCGCTTAAGGCCAGACCGACAGAGCTCGGTTTCACGTGTAGGTCGTTTACGCGCAGTGGAGGTCGATCGGCCTGATGGTATAGTGTTGTATGACAGACTGCTTAATAAATAGCTTTGAAATTTTTATGGTATGCAAGTACAGCTTGGAACTTTATTTGTGTGGATTGTAAAGCGTGAAATTCCATTTTTTCTCGTCCTCGTAATAATTTCGGGAAATTCTTTCTTCCCTACAGTCTCCAAGGAAACTAAGTGCCAAAGTACAGCTTTCAATGTTGCGTAGTTATAGCTGTGCTTTGATTGTTATTCACTCAGTAACGAAATAGTTTTATATACCTATGTGTATAGATTTTAAGAAATTCTTGGTTGCAATATTCCTTATTTCTCCTATTTCCGCCAATTTGGATAGTCCATGTTTATCTAAATAACAAAAACTCCCATTGTAAGTCACATATAAATCTCTTCATATAAAATGAAGAGAATAATAAATAGGCTACTGCAACCTGTCATGTGGTAAATAGGTAATGGAACTCCAGGCTTTGTTTAGTTCTACGAACATACGACACTATTAAAACACGTTTTTCGGAAATGATTCGAATCTGCAACTTCCGCTTGTAAGCACTGGTGTGACAGATAGAATTTAAACCAACTTAATTCCAAAAGCAATAAATATTTTTTTTGTAGCTCAATAAAAGAATTTTTCCGCGGTTTGTCCACCAAGGCGAGGAAATAAAAATAAATATAATCATTCTTGCTAGTGGGTATCGAACCCACAACCATTGCGTTTACAGCCAGACGCTACTCCATTGCGCAACGACGGCCTCATCCTATTTCTTTTTTTAGCTCCTCGCTGTATCCCACACATAGCAGGATTGGCATAAGGAACCTCTAAACCTAGTCTTAAGCCCGTTCCCATTAAAACACTTCTGTTCTCCACTTTCCGTAAAATTCTGGAGGCAAAGAGTGTTGAGCGGCAGAATTCATCGCCACGCTTTGGGTCGTACCAAAGCGAGGAAATTAAAATATTAAATATTCCTCGGATGGGAATCGAAGCCATAACCTGTCGAGTTTACAGTAGCACACTTGTTCCCCTCCTATTTCTTTATCTGCATTAGTAAAGATAACATAAGCGGTGTGAAAGTGAGTTTATATTTACAATAATATGTAAATGTTTGATGTTTATTATGTTAGATGATGATAACCTGTGACTTCTAGAACGACCGATCGTTTTTATAGCGTTAGACAAATTGAGTTGTACGCCAATTTGTATTTAAATAAAGCCATATTGTAGTCATTATTACGCAACAACTTTGCGACACTTTAAATGTACAATATGATTTTCATTTAGTCGGATGTATTATATATTATTAGTAAGTTAGTTAGTTGAGGCCAGTCGTGGCGCAGCGGCACGAAGTGTGACTGTAGAACCGATTGGTTGTGGGTTGGATTCCCACTCGAGGAGATGAAATATTTGCTTAAATTTATATTTCCATTTCCTCGCTTTGGTATCGAGGCTAAGCGAGTTGAGTTCTGCCACTCAACACGCAATGCCTCCAGAATTCGGCAGAAAGTGGGTAACGGATTGTCTTAACACTAGGTTCCCTCTGCCTACCCTGCTGTGTGCGGGATACAGCGTGAAGCTGATTTTTATTATTAGTAAGTAATACTTAAAAGTTAAGATCTCTTTTGTTTATTATTACTACCTTTAATAAACCAACTTATTTTTACAGTTTTAAACTATTATTTCATAAAAGAAACATGAACATAATTTATTACAAAAAGAATTTCAATCTATAAAGTAAAAAACAATTTAAAGACAAATAAAATTGCTGAATTAAGAATAGTAAATATGTATTTTTATTAATTCTTGTCTCGTATATCCAAAGGAAAACATAAAGAAAGTCCCAATATTATTAAAGTTAGTTTTGTTGATGGTAACAAGTTGCACAGCCTCCACTGCATGGTAGGCATGTACCCGTCGCGCAGGTTTTTCAGAGAAGAATGTCGATTCGTTAGCCGGTATTGGCCGGGCAGACTAAAATAATTTGCGGCTTTGCTCTTTCAATTCAAGTATTCTTTAAGAAAAACTTACAGTGGTTTTCGATAATTGGTTTTTGATTTTACGTGTATGTTTAAATAATTTAAAAAAATGTTTGTAAGGTTATTCAAGTGATGAATCGTAATAATCTAAATTGTTTTAGTCTACGTGTTATTTGTTATTTCTTTATCATTTTCTCATACAATTCCCTAGAATTATTTTCCTAGAATTATTTATAAGCCTATTAATAGTGTAGAGTCTAAAATAGTTATTTTTAATTGTACTGTGATCATAGCAGATCATTTCCTTTTTTTCTTATTGCTTTTCCCCGTTTATAACGGTGTAGGCAGAGAGAACCTAGAGAATATTCTGGTCTTCGTTTTCTGTCCGAATGCGAGCGAGACATTACATGTGAAGTGACGAAACCCAACGTTGTACNCATTTCTTCGCTCTGGTGTCGAGGCTAAGCGCGGCGTTGAGTTCTGCCACTCAATACGCAATGCCTCCAGAATTCGGCAGAAAGTGGGGAACGGAGTGTATAACACTAGGTTCCCTCTGCCTACTCTGCTATGTGCGGAATACAGCGTGAAGCTGATAAAAAAAAAAGAAATAATATTTATAAGAGTTCACTATTTTGTAACAGGCAAGTAGTTGTTGAAAAGTATCAAGAACTTATTCTGTTTTCTATAACGATATATGTATAACCACTTTCTTTATTATATAAAATTACTTATTTACATAAAATTATGGCTTAAGCTGGAAACTTACATTTTACTTCATGTATGTTACGTTTATAACAAACATTTTCACCGTGAAATATGCTTTTTACTACGAGAGGAAGTAGATTTCAAACTTCATTTGGACTTTAAATTGTAACAAGTCATGAAAAATTGAAAAAATGAATGTCCATAGAACTAATTAGAGTGACATATATAAAAAAAATGTTTTATAAAAAAAATATAAATATTTGTTAAACTTTGCTACTACTGAGAGACCAACAGACAACGCACATGCAAAACAACTGGACATAGAAAATTGAAACTTGGCAAGTAGATTCGGGAGTGTAGGAGAGTACTAAGAGATATTTTCGAAATTCCAGCGGGAACGGGAAAATACGAGTTTTTTTTTTCAGTTTACGTCCTTAAGTCGATGCCAACAAAGTTCCGAGTGCCGCGTAACTTCCGAATTTCTTCCTAAAAATATATTTTATTTTATGACTGAAATTTAAAAAAAAACACAACTGTCGCATTCAGTCAAGTCTAATGAAAATATGCCACGCAAGCATCATACTAATTGACATGACGCATTCTCAATTATTCCTATATCCCACCCCATAAAAGACATGCTTCAGTTTTCCATTAAAACTGCCATTCTATATGACTTTAATTATGAAATTTTAGACAATGCTTGCAGCTTGTATAGTACTTAAGTGAAATATGAAGTATGAGATTGCTTTAAAATGCAAGATCAAAGGAGCGAATCATTTCCTTTAAATGATATCTTTCATTTAAATTGCAGTCATTTTAGCAATTGCAATAGTTTTTTATACGCCGTTCATATAATACAATTATCATGACCTTACAATAAATATATATATATACATATCAGCTTCACGCTGTATATAAATCAGAAGCTTTATTTCTATTGTTATATCAATTATGTCATGTTTGAAGCGAATTACAATTTAAACTTGCGTAATTTGCGATACTACTTTTATAAGACGCATACCTTGCCTTAGATCTGGTCCATACAAGCTAACAATATGAGCTATTTATAATCCTATCGTGTATGTGTCTATCCTTAGCATTTCTTTCCATTGACTTTTACATTACGTTCCCATAGTCGGTAATGATCTATGGTGACCTCTTAGAAAACCATGGTCTCAGTAATCTTGATTGATTAATGTTTCTATTTATTCTGTCTAGTATTGTTCGCTTCTCACGTGACCGTTTAAATGCGCGTGCTTAAACCATACTCAAAAGATGGCTTTGATGATATCGTGAAATATTTCATAATTCCCAGTGATTGTATTGAGAAATTATATTTTTTCATAGCTTTTAATATTTTTTTATATTTCCCGTTAAAAACTCTAGGCTACTTATACCTCTTTCCGTTTTCTGTACGTTTTTATTTCCGGTTTTGTAAAAACATCTGTAAAAAACACGTAAATTAGGAAAGTTTATTACTCTGTCCAAGAATATTTAAAGGATAAAATCTGTGGAGTTAAGATTACTTCAATTTTATGCAGGGCGGCTGTGTTAACTAATAAGTTTGTAGCCTGTATATTTAAGGACCGCTCTTCCCAGCTAACCTGCCTTCAGAGCCAGTGGTAGCTTAATGTTTATTTGACGATTAAAAAGTGCTTGCGAAAGTCTATTTGAATAAAGAGTAATTTGATTTGGAGTAAACTGATATAGCTCGTGCTTAATTTGTATTATTTTGTACTATACGCCGTACGATTGTATCGTCTAGAGTAGGTACTCCTCCAAGGCTTATCATCATACTTTATCGACATAATATGTTCACTTATCAAAATATATTACGTAATTATCTAAACAATATCTTATACTTATAGTATTTTATCTAAATATGAATTCTATTGATTTTGTTATAGCGAAATATATAATAATATTTAATCATATATAAATATTTACTCTTATTTGCCTAGTAACATATCTTTGGATCATTGTATAGAATTTTTATTATATTTTTTATGAAGAACGACGTTTAAGCTGATTTTATTAAACATAACTACATTAAAACAATTATTTAATGTTTTTTTATGTATACGAGTGAACTCATATATCGACTAAATTATTACTCAGACAACAAGAACTATTCAAGTCAATCTAAATTCTAAACAAATTCTTCTAATTGTAAAGGGAACCCACAACCTTGGACCGAACAGTCGCTTCACTAAACACTGCTGGTCTAACAGGCCAATCAACTTATTAGCACTTCCGGCTTCGGTACAAAATGTTCAATGTCGAGGTCCCTGCAAAACTTCGGCTCGTCACGGCCGTCGTTTGTATGCAAACTACTGTCAAGCGAGGAAAACTATTTTATTATAGTACCTACCCACATTACAGACTTGATTATCCCTACAGTATCTCATATGGAATTAATTAAATTTTCCTTATATTATAGTACAAATGTATTTAATTTTTATATATTCACATTTTGAAGTAAAATCTATAAAATTAAAAAGCTTGGAAGTAAGAATTTACGAAATGACTGTTTCGATGTTATAATTTTTAATATATTTTAAATTGGCATGTTTTTTTTTTTGTAATATATAAACACACATTCAATACAATACAAAAATCAATAACTTGAAAGGCATATAGTTATGCAAATCTCATTCATTTAGAAACGCAAGATTATGGTGAACATACAAGAGGACCGGCAAAAGAACAACTTCGAACATTTCAAAAGCCGACGTTCAAAGAATCGTAATTTACAGAATGCTCAGTCGTCGAGAAGAAATCTCGAATTCTTGCTAAAGCAATGAAAATTCATAGTGGTTGGTCCTATTTCTTTTGATTTTGTTCTTGACCTGTCCTACTTTTGTTTTATTATTATGTATTCTGAATGTAAAATAGGATATTAATAGTCAATGAGATTGTTTTTAACTAGCTTCTTTAGAGTTTAGCAAGAACAATGCTGTTTTTTTTTTATTTTACGCTCGTACTTAAATTTATTTTTCAAAATCTCGTCTCATCTAAACATACATATAAATTTTGATAAAATTATAATAGATAATAATCAATTTAATCAAAATTTATCAAAATTTTGATTGAAATGCTTATTATTATCTGTGATAATATTTTTTTTTGTATGCTTATATTGCACGCTTTAATATATAATAGTTAACAATTTGTCGTGAAATGTAAAATGGATCGCGGTGAAAAGTGCTAACCGTCCACTTTACAGTACATTCTCTGTTCAAATTATGTGCACGCGATCATATTTTGTTGAGTTTTTTGTAGAGAATCTAAGTCATTGCATTGATTATTGTCTGTTCGACATTGAAGAATAATTTCACTTGCATACATTTACATGATTTTAATTAATAAAATTACTACTTTGTAGAATAAATTATTAATATATTTTTTCTTATAAAATTTAATTACTCTTGCTTCACGCTGTATCACGCATAACGAAGGGTAGCAGAGAGAACTTAATAATTACACACTCCATTCCCCACTTTCAGCCCATTTGTCTAGACTAGACATTACTTGTAGCGGAACTCAACGCCACACTTTGTCTTGTTACCACAGCAAAGAAATAAAAACGATATATGAGAATAGAATCTACAACCGTTTCCTTTACAATAAAAGCTTTGCCGCTTCTTAAAACATAAAATAACAATACTAAATTCTTTATAGCTAACGTAACGTACTTTTTAACAAATGTGACCGACACTAGGTATCTTAATTAGCAAAACGCACGTTTGCTTTTCACGTTTTCACGTTGATCACCATGTGCGACTTAATATGTATTCGCTACCAGCAGCCCTGGACACGCGCCCGGCTGGCCGTATCAATTATTTATCACTAATCCCGTCTACTCAAGATACCGTGACTGTAATGCGTGTGTTAATTAATTTATTTGCTCTTGTTGTGTACGGTACACCGCAGTACACCGCAGTGTATAATATGTAAGTAAGAGTGGGTAGTATGTGGTACATAGTATTGTAGTAAGTACTAGTAGTAGTAGAATGTATAAGTCATTTTCAATTTCAGAATTTACTTAGGTATGGTATGGGTTTAGGGATCGTAGGATCATGTAATCTTAACAGCTTCACATTTTTCCCCGCATAGCAGGCTAGGCATGACGGAACCTAGAGTTTACTAAGTTAAGTTAGTAGTTTTCGTTTAATTTTCGAGACTGTGTGTGGCGGTGCTCAACGCCGTCTTTTATCTGCCATAGCGAGGAAATGAAATATAAACATATTTTACGATCCTTTTGTAATAACCGACATTACCAGTTGTTAATTAAAAAAGATTAAATATGCTTATGATTATATTATATTATGATCTTAAATTGTGCTTGCCTGTCTGTATGTACAAACACATCCATAGATTTAATTAACTGTTTTGAATAAAATATTAAATAATAAGTGAAATTATAGTTATTTAGTTTAACATTCTTGGCAGCTCCAAACTGATTTAAAGTACAATATGCTCATATCTTTTGCCAAATAATAAATTATACATACTCGTCCAATATGTACGAGTCTCGTATGTAGTCCAAACGTAACGTCAACGTAAATATTTTGGTGCGCTATGATTTAGCTTACAAAACAAATGGCAGGCTGAGAAGACAAGAGATGTTAGATTAGATAGTTAATTATTTTTAAACATTTTTAAAATGTTATTCCACACGTAGGAAAGAAAGATATTTATTAAGAAAAATTACAAAAAATTTAACGTAACGGGATTTAAATTCGCGCCTTTTTAGAAACCGTCCTTCCTCCTTGAACGGTTTCCAAAGAGGAACCGAACCCACAACTTGTTGCGCTTACAGTCGCACGCCCCTGCGCCACGACTGGCCTCAAATGTAATTTAATTGCTACATATTTCTCCTATTTATATTTCTAAAATAGTAACTAAACAAATTAGAAGCCATTGAACGCCGTATACACATACTAGTACATACGTGCATGCCTATATAAATAAAACAGTAAAATCACATGGAGTATGGTGCGGCCTCGAACGACCCGCCTGTAACTAATCGCCGCCTCAATGGAATCTGTACCGCACACGGCCTTGCCTATAATATGTTTTTAAGTATTCATTGCAAAAACGTGTCATATATTTCACCTATTTTACCTACCTACCTACCTGTAGGTATTGGTAATCTTAATTGATTTCAATTGTCGTTTTGTTTTTTTTTAATTAGAAAGGATTGCGGATAGGGATTTTTTTTGTAAAACTTTGTTTTTAACATATAACTGCCTAATATTTATCAAGAATCAGATGTTTTATCTAAAAAACCTGATAATTAAGATTTTTTTTTCTCATTAATATATAATATAACTTTAAATTGAAGTGCTACCAAAGTGAGCAAAACCAAACATTAAAAAATTTTTTTTTCTTGTTCCATTATTCACAATCTGACCGGACCTCGATAGGTTTTATGTGCTATCCATAATAAATGTCTAATGTTACATTATTTTAAGCCCGAAAAGTTACAAAAGGATTCCAAAGAAAAAGGTTTAATATTATAATATAAACATTTCAATGGAAACCTCAATACTTCATTGGCAAAAATTGAAAAATGGAGTGAGGACACAATATTTTCTAAAACATTAAAGAAGTTTTTATAAGTCTTGTAAAATATTATAAAAAAATATTTAAAATATTATCAAGCTAAAGTGTTTGTTTGGTTGAGCGCGCTGATCGCGGGATCTACTCTTTTAAATTGGCAAATTCTTTTAAAGTTCTATAGTTCATTTATCGACGAAAGCTACAGATATCTTGTTAATAGTTCCTATGTAATGCACTATACTTGTGATTAGCGTCACATCGAACACCACAAATATATCAATTGTGAGGCATACACAAGTACTGATTATTTTCATTAGATAGAAACCCAATGGCACTCAAAGTTGCAGGTTAAAAACCAAGTAAAAGAAATAAACAATTGAAGCAATGACAATTAGATTTTCCATCTCTGTTATAAAAGATTAATATATGATTGTGATGGCTCTGTTTACTACTTTAAAAGCAAAACATGCAAGGCGGAAACTGTAGGACATGGTTGTAAACACATTTTATGATACGTTGAAATTATATGGAAAATGCAAGATGACTCGATGTAAAACTTCTATAAGGAATATTAATAGCGCAGGAACGTTTATTAAGTACCTATATAAAGAAAATTATGTTTAGTTTCTTCTTGGTTTGTTGTTTGTAAGTTGATCGTTTTTTCCATATAAAAAAATAACTTTATTACCTACTCTTAGCAGTTATCTTGATGTATGTATTTAAAAAATCTTAAATGTGTGATATGTTAACGTGATGGTATATGACTAGTTTACCATCATTGAAATTTTGTCGCAATTTCATTAGGTATATTCCAAATAAGTATAGGTAAACCAATGATCTATAAAGACAATACATACATACGTCCTTTGCTCCTCGCCCACATAACGACTTATTGTTATATAAAACCTATTTTTTTTGTAACAGTTTCCGAACCGACATCAGCCATGTGATCGTAGCCTTTAACGCACCACCGCACCCAACCGGCAATCATCGAGTCGATTCGCTTCGTTAATCCACGGTGTTTGCGTTTAGCTATTTTAAATTATTTTGACAAAAACAAACAATAATAAAATTACCTATTGTTTCCGTTGTAACGTTTTGTTTAGTAGAACAGAGAGCTGTGTCACTGGCTATTATACTATACTTTTTTTATAAAAGGTTTCATACGTTTTATACGATTTGACCCTGCACCTCTTGAAAATCGTCCAAGCGCTCTGACCACTCAACCATATATTTAATGATGATATATAGTAGGTATATTAATTTTCTATTAAAAAAGTGTTTTTCTTACCTAGGCGTAGAATAATATGTACTTTGAAAGTTTGAAAATATTTGTATTAAAAAATATAATGTACATTGCACATATTACTTTCTCTCGCATTAAACGATTTGATTAAACAAATACCTCACTCGGCCCACACCACAACCATTTCAATATGAACTTGTCGCAGTCGCGGCGTATTTTCGTATTTCACACCGGACGGCGTCGGTGTGAATGACTTGTTCATAAAAAACGTAAACAAATGGTTACTTCACTATGGGCCAGCTATTACCGAGTGACGGTCAACCTTGTCATAGTTTGGCAAACGTTTGCTAGTGATGACTTCTTCAGTTGCTGGTTTTTTTTTTGTACGATTTATTTGTTGTCGATTTTTTTTTAGATTTTTTTTGGTGATATGTTGTTTTTGATTGCTAAACGACTTAGTTCTTAGTTGTGGGTTCGAGTTTCAAATGTCAAAATGCCCCAAAATTCTGCCTACCTATCCTGTTATGTGGGGATACAGCGTGAAGTTAAAAAAACCCGATATTTGGAATAAACTAAAAAGAAATAACTTTATTGTTTGTACTTTTTCAGTAGATTCGCTATGACTTTTGCTATCCATCAATTTAAAACTTAACTTAACTTAGCATCACGCTTTATTCCTAGCGGGGTAGTCAGAGAGAACGGAGCGCCAAACGCTACGGTACCATCAATTTGTATTAACTAAATAGTTATTCGAATAATATTTACCAATAATGATAAATTAATGCAATTTTCAAGTAAAATTTATCAAAAGTGAAACATTTCTAAAAGTAATACTTATCAATTTTATGTTAATTACATATATTATTCGTTTATTTAAGTTGTAATTTGAAATACTTATTTAAAATAACGTCCGTATCTATATTGTACACTACTCCATATTTATTTGAATATTATATAACTAATATGGCTACATTTTTTTTATTTTAAAGTACTTGACATATATATTGTTGGTTAGTTGCTGGATTTTGTGGCTATGCCACCGTGGTGGATTCGATTTCCACTTGCAAAAAATTTTCATTTCCTTGTTCTGGTAACAAGACGAGCTGCGGCTTTAAGTTCCAACACTGGGGGAAGGATTGTCCAAACACTAGATTGCCACTACCAACCTGCCTAAGCTAAACCAAAGCTAAAAAAGCTAAAGCTAAAAAAAGTAAGATAGAAACTAGTGTTACAGATTCATAGTCCATCGTCCGCCCAAGACATAGATATCTTTTATAAAATTTATGATTTTAATTTTTTTAAAGAACTTGAGGACTTAAATTTTTCGTTCAGATTTCCTTCATTCTTTAATAATTTATCATTAATAGGCCTGGGGTAAATTTAGTAACTGCTTTCTTTAAGATAACTAAAAAATATATAACTATTTATTCAATATACATCTCATAGAATTTGAATTTCTATTATATACAAGAAATATGATGTATAACAAAATATAGTTTTTTCTAATATTATGAAGTTAAAGAGTTTGTTAGGTCCAACGCGCTAATCTCAGAGACTACAGTTTTGAATTGAAAAAAAATATATATATGAATGGTCCATTAATAATGAAGACAGACTACATAACGACGTTAATCGTTTTGTTGTAACTTGTACTGTATCTGCGATTGGAATTTCCTTAGGCAGCCAGAAAGCGTCATATGTTGATCCATAAGAACAATCGATCGAAGCAAAGGTTAAGAAAGATATTAATATTTTTATGCATCTTTAGATGATTTACTAAAGAACCATTTTTACATACCACTTCTATTTAACAAAAAATGTCAAATAAAAGTCTAAAGTAAACCTTGCCGCAGTATATTTACATACAGCAGTTACTAGTTTAACTCAGCCGGTCCGCATATAAACACACCTGCCGACGCCCGCCCGTTATCGTCCACCTAGAACGCGAACGCGAATACCTCGTTGTACTAAATATTTGGAATGACGACCTTGATTCGCTTTTAAATATATGTATTTTTTTATTAATAACTTTTTTAGAAAACGTATAATATAAAAATTTGAACGTAGCGGTACTCGAACCCGCGCCTCCCGGAAACCGAACAGGAGTCCCCCTAAGTGTGGAATAACACTTTAAAAATGTTAAAAGATTAACTTTAATTTAATTAAATTTTCTTTGAGTTTTTAAAAGGGGGGAAGAGAGGGGAGTTTCTTATTTGTGTATATATTTTTGACTTATACTCGTATGTAGTACACATATTGTATTATTGATCCTTATAACGTTAAACTTAGAATTATATGAATTTGTCCACCTTTACTATGCTTACGAAAAGTAGTTACATATTTATTTATATAGTTATGTAAGAATTCACTTCATTTTTTTGTTTATTTATTAGGAACACTACATTAATACTGAAACAACATTTACGATTAAAATTATTTCTCACAACTTCTAAACTAAACTATAAAAAATATTTTGGGCACGTCGAACGAATGAGTGACGAAAGAATAGCAAAAAAGATTTATGACGGAAAAGTGAGCGGTAAGAGAGATAGGGGGAGACCTCGGTTGACCTTTGAAAACACAGTATCAAAGATACTGGAGGAAGGTTACGTAAAAAGCATGAAGACTCTCCTGATTCATACATGCCCATGTATGAAGAAGTTGATGTCAGTGGACGAAAAATGTATGCAAAGACCGTAGTGCTTGGCGCCCCGTTCTCTCTGACTATCCCGCTAAGCAGATAGCGTGAAGCTAGTTTAGTTTAGTTTTAGTTCTAAACTAAAGACTTAGTCTATATACGCTTCTTTAAAAACATCTTTAATCACATAAAATTAAAATTAAGAAAAATTTTGTTAGCAAAACATAATTAGCTAAGTAAAGTACAAAGTAGGGTTAAGTTATAAAATATGGAATTTTATTGAAACAGTGCCGCCTCTACGGCCAACCGGCAACCGTTATTGACACAAGTCGTAATATTGTTATTATTATGTATATAAATTTTCGTTTTATCGCATCGAATCCTGCAACATCTGCAAAATACTTGTATGAGCCGCCCGAAGTGTCATTTAAATGCAAAGCTTTTTTTAACAATTGTCGAAGTTTAAAGCTCATAAAAAATATTAAATTTTGTGAAATAATATCATAATAAAGATAAAATACGACATACTAAACGCAGTAGACAAAACCCGTCGTTAAGTTCCGTTATTCAAGACGCAATATCTTGAATATTAGGTAGACAATGGGGTAAGGAGTGTAAGCTGCTTTTTTAAATCAAAAATTAAATTAAATCAGTTTCACGCTGTATCCCGCACACAGCAGGGTAGGCAGAGGGAACCTAGTGTTAAGACACTCCGTTCCCCACTTTCTGCCGAATTCTGGAGGCATTGCGTGTTGAGTGGCAGAACTCAACGCCGCGCTTAACCTCGACACCAGAGCGAAGAAATGGAAATATAAAATTTAAGTAAATATATCTGTAAATATATAATATATATAATTTAAGTAATATCTCCTCGAGTGGGGATCGAACCCACAACCAGTCGGTTTTGCAGTCACACTTCGTGCCGCTGCGCCACGACTGGCCTCCTGTTTTCTTAAATTTACTATATAACTACATACATATATGTTGGTTAGGTATGTAGATACGGACCACCGTGGTAACATACCAATCTTAGCTTAGTTCACACGAGCTAACTATTTAATAATATTGTACTACGTATATTTTAAGGCCATATAATACAATAATCATAAAATCGTCATCAATAATTAAATGACACATCAAAAGATTAGCGAGTAAATGTGATCATAATCGATTTTTTATCAATATTTATTAGTCTAGACTAGAGAATTTTGATATAATAAATAACTTCCTTAGAGTGCATGAATGAGGACAATTTTGTAACTATATTACTAAGTAGAATAGAAGCGGGAATGTAGGTAAGAAAATAAAGCCGGTCAAGGGCGAGCTTGCTTGGCACGCTAAGGGTTTCTATGTAACGAAAACACGCCTACTTCCTATATTTACTTTAGTTGACGTCTTTATATTAATTTTACAATTGTTACTTACTTGATTTTGTCAAATAAAGAAAATTAGATAAGGTAAGTCGAGTATTACTGTTACTATTGTATAAAATCCCATTCTTAGTTTTAGAGCTCTCATTTCCTTAAACATTTAAAGAGGAAATTGACTCAAAATCTCTATTACGTACTTATTTAGAATTATTTCCTAAGTGTGGATTAACACTTTAAAAAATGTTAAAAATCTCTATTACACTTTTTTATAGAAATAAAAATAACTTAAGTTGTGCTCATCCTGCCAAAAATAAAGAAAAACTCGTACTGCGGTAGACCTAAATGTTATTTTTCTCCATTATTGATACACGATATGGCAAAGGGATTCTCTGCAAAAGATAACACCGATCGAACAAGACAGGTGTTTATGTATCAACTAGTAAAACGTGTCCGTAATAGATATTAGCGGTGTAGGTCGCGTAGGACTGAGGCGCCGTCTACGCCCTCGCAAATTACGTGGATTGCGTCAGTAGGTATCTATCATCTACACGTTGGCCAATGGCCCCATGGAATTTGAAATCTTTGAGGCCTTCTACAAAAGCCTACGATTTTTTTGTGTGTGGTTCATTATATTACAGCTTAGCGAATGCTTTTTTATTATAATAGTTGTCGCCCGAAACTTTAATTCTGTGAACGTAAAATAAAAAATCTTCTTTTTTTCCCGTTCTCGTAGGGATGTCGAGAAATCCTCTCCAAGTATTCCCCTCACTAACCTTCCTTCGTCTGTGCTTCGTCAATCAGTCCCTTAGTAACGGAAGAGTTTTATATTTTAAATTGCAGACGCTGTCAAGCGGTATATTTCTGCCGTTAAAAAGTATACATAGTCATACTTTTTACTGATTGAAGATATTTTGTATTAATAAGAGTATTTGATTTTACATCAATTTTAATCGTAAATTCGTAACAAATTTATGAGTTGCACTAAATATTTTTATTACTTTTGACTTTTTCCCTTTACATTAATAATTTTCCATTGAATAAATTGTAATTTTCCGCAAATAGAAACACTCACCAAGAATTACTGTACGTGATTGATGAAACATTTTCAATATAATTAAAGTAGCTATGAGCAATTCGATACAGCAATTAAATATAACCGGCAGGATATGAACCAGTTCGTTATCTGTCCCTTTATAACATAACGAACTAATTATCATAAACTCCTATAAAGGTTAAAGCCCTTCATTCATATCGAATTCATTTAATGCAATTTACATAATATGTATTATATTTATGTAGGTAGGCAGTTAGAGAGGCCAGTCGTGGCTCAGGGCACAAATGTATGAGTGTAAACGGGACAGGTTGTTAGTTCGATTCCCACTCGTAGAAATGAAATATTTAATATTTTCATTTCTCCGTTCTGGTGTCACAAGCAATGTCTCCAGAATTCCATTTGCCGATCCTGCTACCTGCGGGATACAGTGTGAAGCTGATGAAAAGGTACTTAAAAAAGTATGAAGAATATTCAGGATTTGATTCTTACTTAGTGATTGTTAAGTATGTCACGATATATTTTTATTGCTCGTTACTTTCCTTGGGCATATTGGAAGATCTACGGTAGGTATATCTTCAGCTTCTATCTATTAAAGTAATATTTAAAATTCATTTTGGGCGGAAATTACAGATCCTATTAATGTTTTAGTTCCGAATGCAACAAGCAAGTATTATTTCATAATAGTTAATTGATCAGTTGCATCAAAAACTTGCATATTGTTCAATAATACATCCGCTATTTAGCTACAAATTATAAGTACATATACGGAAACTAAAGAGGAAGACAGCAAGTCGCTTCCCCCAACATCAGATTTTTTGCTTCATACACGATGGCAAATAATTGTTTTTTAATTACGAGTACACGCCACTTAAATCACTTAAGTCTGGCCCGCCATACATATTCAATGTGGGCACTTTAATATACATTTAATAAATATGTATTGTTTTTATTGCTTCACGCTGTATCCCGCATATATCGGAGTAAATCGGGAAAAGGTTGTGTTAAGACACTCCGTTTCCCACTATCCGTCAAGTTCGAGATATTGCATATTGAGTGGCGTGAAAATACGGAAATATTTATATAATAATTATATTCTCCGAGTGGGAATCAAATCCAGAACTATCGTTTACAGTCACACGCCAAATATATTGACGATCACTTTAATATATAAGTTTCATATATCTTCATTCTTTCGTCAATGTCGTGGGTGAAAAGGAAGTTGCATCAGATGGGTACCTCTGGCTGCTTTTCGTGTCTCATAAATAATACACGCCCACGATTCATGCTCCGTGTGCCAATAAGGCTTTGACAGGAAAATTCAAACGTTCTTGTAAAATTTATATGAAACTACGAGTAAGTTAACTAACAACATTACATGTTAGAAACGTATAATTTCGATGTAGCTTCACGAGAACGTATGGCTTAGTGGTCAGTGACGGCTCACAAGAGGCGCGGATACAAATCGCTCGCCTCTTGGAAACCGTACAAAGTAAAGACTAATACTTGTTTTTCCAAAAAAAAGTACTACTATTCTATCCTAAATTTGAAACGTAACTTTAAAAATTTTAAAAATATAATACGAAACTATTTGACGTAGAGCTAAATTATTGGCGCATCTCAAATTGAAAGTCGCCACTTGCGGTGCCATTCGCAATATCCATTGCTCCAGATGATTTTGAGCATAGCCCACTGGGCACAGGTCCAAATACCTCAGCTACGGATTTTCGTAAATGCCTACTTGCTGTACGACACGTGTCGTCGACAAATTTTATATCTTTAACGTTTTTAATGTTTTTGATGTTTTTATTCTGTATGCTATTTCTGGTTACGTTATCATCACGCTATATTCCGCACATCGCAGGGTAGGCAGAGAGAACCTGGGAATCTAGGGGTATTACTACACTATAACTCCATTTCTATCGTTACACTTGAGTTAGATTTTAAATATACAAACCGACGAAACCGATTATAAATTTATTAATCTAATCGTTACTTTATAAATCTAATATAAACGACTACTTCCCCAACATATATGTATAAGTTTACTACTTATAATTCTTTTATCAATATATATATAAATGAAATATTTAATATGCATATATGCATATAAGATATGCATCCAAATTTTTGCTTTAAACGTAATAAATAATACGATTTGGTTACGCTTTTCAATACAATCTTCCCAGGACTATTCCCTCCCGTCAATAACAAAAGGGCTTGAAATTGGACCATTATATTCGGGTCGTTAAAATGAGATCAAGTGGTCTGTCAATTAAATTTACTGCTTTTTGTCAAGTACCTATTTGTTATTAGATTATTGTTTATAGCTGAGTAAATAGAATGTAGTATTATAATGTTGTTATGTTTTTATTTCTTTGGTACGTTTAGAGTTAAGACATGGCGAGGCGTTAGATTCTGCCATTCTGCCATTATGCCATCTGTACATCTAATATGAAGTGGACTTGTAACAACCTAGACAACGTAAATGAGTTGTATAAACCGTTTAAAAACTTTCAAAGTAGCTTGATAAAAACATATGGCTTAACAGTCCGAGCGCTCAGATGATTTGCCAGAGGTGCGCGTTCAAAAATCGCGCTACATTCATTTTTTTTGTTTTCTAAAAGAAAATTTTCTTTCCCAAACGTTAAAAACAATGTTTTTTATCATTTTACTTATTATGTTTTTCTCTTTTCAGGTAAGTAAATCGCCATCTCCAGAAGACGTCCCAAGTTTCACGGTAATCAAAGTTACTCTTCATCCACCATACAAACAAAACAGCGTTAAGTGAAACCGCACGAAGCAACACAACGAAATGAACCCATGCGCCGTAATGCATAACATATCTAATTATAAATGCTCATTAGTATCGAAGGACATTTAAGACGCACCATCCGCGTCGCGGGTACTGACGCACGCGCGCGATGCATTTCTGACACTTCACACGCTCGTACCTATATAGCAGTTTATACTTTGTACGACTGGAACGGTCGTAATGCATGTTGGTTAGTTACAAATATTAATATTATTATTATTATAGTGATAGGCCGTCGTGGATCTGTCCAATAGCGTCTGGCTGTCATTGTGATGGTTGTGAGTTCGATTGCCATTTGGGGAAATGTATTATTATTTTTTTAAGGTCAAAATTGCGTCAAGTTCCGTCACTTAACTTGCAATATCTCTTATTTGAGCAATAAGTGAAACGAATATGTTTCTTTTCATATGGTTCGTTTTACCTATGAATATTGTTAAAGAATGGAAAAACATTCCTAGAACCCACAGCCAACTTGTGCAATCAAGTCGTCCTTCATATTTTTGTTGTAAATTGTTAGTCTTATTTTTTTATTTCTTCATAGCTCCACGCGGAGGATACACCTCCGTGTAGCAAGACATTTTGTTCCGGACTCTCCGCTCAATTTTTGAGACTACGTGTTAAGTGGCGTTGAGTTACGCCACTCAACATGCAATGCACTTGTGACACCGCGCTTTGTTTTATTACTGGTTTTCTTCCGAGTACAAATCAAACCTACTACCGTCGCGCTCATAGACACTGTCCCACTGCGTAACGACTGGCCCTATTTCTTTACTTACTATTATGAAATTTCAATTTCTTAATGGTTTTGTATATTTGTCTAAATATGAATATGAATGCGAACCGTCGAGATATCTATGGAGTTACGCGTCCACGGATCAGTGGGTATGTTATTTATAGCGCTATAAGCCCTTCGGCACGTCGGACGCCCATTCCTTGAGTTCTTAACGTATTTCGTAACGGACTTCTCTTTTGGTTCATATTTTTTTATTCGATTACAATGTTAGATTATTATTTCTACATTGGAATGACAAATATTTCGCCTACTATGCGTATAAAATTCAAATTATTTAGTTATTATTCACTGTGCTTTCCTTTTTGGTATAAATTTGGCTAATTTGGATGTGAATGGACTACGGTTTTTTTTTAAATATACACAAGTGCTAGGTAAACTAAAGCTTATTTTATTTATGTAGAAAAATATTTTAATAAAATAAAGATGTATTTTAATAATATGAAACTTAATTATATAATAACAATAATAATAATAATAATATATCAGCAGATTACATTAAATAATAATAAATTATACATTAATTTCACTATTCATATATTTTATATGGGTATTTTTCTAGAACATAATCATAAACTTTTACATTTATATAATTGTTTATTAATGCTTTATTTATATTAACTCTAAGTAGTTATCGAACACAGTTTTAATGAGATCTGTTGATCTTCACGTATAAAAATACGCGTTGCCATAGCAACGTGTTATTAATTTAATGTATCTTTATTCATTTTTAAAAAATATTAGCGTTTTGTCACTCCTTTTCTATTATACATATAATTTTTGAGAATGAAGAACGTGCTCAGCTGGTTTGGACACGTCGAACGAATGAGTGATGAAAGAATGGCAAAAAAGATTTATGATGGAAAAGTGAGCGGTAAGAGAGGGGTAGACCTCGGTTGACCTTCGAAAACACAGTATCTAAGATAGTGGAGGAAAGTCACGTAAAAAGCATGAGGACCCCCCGGAAGGCATGTATGAAGAGGTTGATGACAGTGGACGAGGCGAAAGAGGTATGTAGAGACCGCAGCGTTTGGCGCTCCGTCCTCTCTGACTATCCTGCTAGGGATAAAGCGTGAAGCTAGTAGTAGTAGTATAATTTTTATGAAAAAAGTACAACATTTTTACTTCACGTATTTAATACACAATATGTAAACACCAGAAACAGCATAAATTTTTTTAACAAAATTATTATTTCTCTTAAAACGACACAAGGTTTAATCAAGTCTACATTCTCGTTTTACTGAATGAACGTTTTAACAGTGTTTCCCAACAGTTACCTTTTTAGTTCCATAGCTGCATTCGAGCTCAGAAAATCAGTTAATCTAATAGCCTCTGAGGCTTTAGAGTTAACGAACTAGAATGAACCCTAGGAACAACTTTTGTTTGTATTTTTTGTCTTGCTAATAATAGTAGACGCGATAGTAGCACAATAGGGATGTGGCTATGATAATTCAACGCGATCGTTGTGGGTTCAATTTCAAATATGAATTTCGACTATGTTTAATTATAATAAAGCATATATATAAAGATTACATTATGTAGGTCAATCAATCAATCAGCTTCACGCTGTATCCCGCACACAGCAATTAGAACACTCCGTTTCCCGTTGTTGAGTGGCAGAACTTAACGCCGCGCTTTGCCTCGACACCACAGCGAAAAAATGGAAATATAAATTTAAGTAAATATTTCATCTCCACGAGTGGAGATTGAACCCACAACCAGTCGATTTACAGTCACACTTTGTGCCCCTGCGCCACGACTGGCCTCATTATGTAGGTACTAAACTAATACAAAGCTTACTGTTGTACAATTATTATTTTTTATGTTTTTCACATAATAAATATCGAACCTACGACTTATTGCGTTATTAAGTTCATAATAATGTTACTTCGTCCACCATAAGTTTGTTATTTGAATGAAATCAATTTAGACAATCGATCATTCAATTTAACAATCAACGTAAATGAAATCGAGAGTGCTCTCAAACCAATCAATACAAAAGATTGTTTATTCTGCGAGTTTGTTTGTTCACAATACAGCGGACAAAGCAAACATAAACAAGACTCGAGATGGAATCTTTTATTGATTATGTAATCTTTTATAATAGATAAAACTGTATTGATATAGGATTTTTTTTAATTTAGAACGTGCGACTGTAAACACGACGGTTGTGGTTTCGATTCCCAGTCGGGGTATGAAATATTAAAATATTTTCATTTTCTCGCTCTGGTAACGAGACAAAGCGTGGCGTTGAATCCAACACGCAATGCTTCCAGAGTACGGCGGGAAGTGGGAAACGGAAGTGTATTTGATTATAAGAAAGATATTTTACATAAGAAAGTGGGGAACGATGTGTCTTAACACTAGGTTCCCTCTGCCTACCCTGTTATGTGCGGGATACAGCGTGAAGCTGATGCAATACTGATTTGATTCGTCGTTTTATCACACAATTGCTATAATTAATTGGTTTTGTTATTTAATTAAACAATTGCTTAATTAAACATTTCTTTGTAAAATTTTTAGTTGTACAAGGTTTTAATTAATTATTACTTTGTATTACTTTAGTTTCCACACCTACCTAATACTTTGAAAGCCAACGAGACGTACTAAATATGAATGGACTGTAGCGTTTAGCTCTCTGCCTATCCTACACCAGGCATTAAAAAATATAAGTAAATATTTATCTACATATATACGAGACTGACAGACAACCTTTAGGGCTTCTGTACAGGAGCAAGGCGGTGGCGGTGCGGCGGCGGCGTCGTGCACAGGAGCCCTTAGACGAAACTACTGGACTTACAAAGTTGAAACTTGGCATGGTAGTTTAGTGTGTAGTTATATGAGAACACTAAGAGAAGATTTCTTAAATTCCTACGGGAAAGTTGCGCGCCGCGACTAGTGTTACTTACCTCGCTGTCCGGTTTGGTAAAAAAAATCGAATGACGACATTCATCTGTTTTATATTTATACATTATACCTATCAAGTTGATATAATTTCAAAATGCTAAACGTTCTAGTTATATGTGTAGTGCATACATTGGCGAATATACCGAATATATACAAAAGTTATTGTTTTTTTTTCTGTTCCGACAGAAAAATATGTGCTTTATTTATTTTAAATATTACAAACCCTTTTAAATTAAAAAATATTTTCTTCTTATTACATATAAAATTTACCAAAGGTAAACCAGACAGAGTAAAATTCAACTATTCGTGTAGATTGCAGATGAGAAAAGTCGAAACTAAATTTAATTATGCGACTAGACTTATGCTGTTCATAGAGTATAAAAAGGTTCATTTACCCATCGGGCTTAAAATAAATTAAATTAAACTATAGTGAAGACAAACTTTCGAAGAAGTAAGAATTAATTAATTTAAACTTGATAGTTAATCGCATCGTTGAGTTCCGCCAATCAACACGCAAAGCCTCAGAATTCTGAATGAATTCTTCAGATTCTGTGAAACTATTAAAAGTTAGTGATTTTGAGTCCAAATCAAGTGTCGCAAGAGATTTCACACCGGACACACAGAACGGACTGAAAGTGAAAAAAGGAAAATATAATCATTTATCGAAATGATCCTTAAAACCCTAAAAAAGGACATAAACTCATTTACCTCATTTTCGTAAAATCGAAAATGTCGACAACTAAAAATCGTGTATAATGCTGTTGCAGTTTCCCGTTTACTAATTATTTTTGATTGTAACTTCGTTTCTATTTGTGGTAGCGTCATGTATAGCCTATAACCTGCCTGCAAATAAATGGATACAACATGAAACAACATCATGAAACAACTTTTGGACTCGAATCTGCCGTTCCCGAGATTAGTGCTATCAACCAACACACTCTTTAACTTTATAATATTAGTATAGCTTTATTGAAACCAGTAGGTAGGTGTATTTTGAACGTAACAAACCTTTACCCCAAATCGCTAAGGGTAACAGATATATAAAAAATGGAAGATATTCTCTTTACAGGGTGTAAAATCAATGGGTTTAAGGGTGAAAGGGGCCGTAAAACTTTATATGACGATCGTATTTTTATTTATGTATAGCAACAGATCGTCCCTCGTTTTGCTCCGCGTTTAGCGTCTGTGAATATCTTTTGCAAATATTTATATTTTGCTTATTTTTATAGTTGCACGCTCTATCCCGCATGCAGCACGGTAGGCAAAGGAAACCAAATGTTATAATAAGACACTTTATATGTATAGACTTATACTCGTTTTTACATCATACCCCTTAGTGGACATCGAACCCATGGTCTATCGTGAATCGTGACACTAAACTATGCCATAATGCCTTCTCTTAACTGTACTGTTGCCAAAAATGTAAGACGCTCTGATTCTATCACGCGTCAACACAAAAAAAATAACAGCACTAAAATTGTGTTACTGAATTCTTAAACATATTTTTACTTTTATTTATCTAAAATAGGTTTCAGTGTTAATTGAGCGTTGTTTTCGTTTGTTCTTGTTTGATGCCAAATTAGAATTTTAAAATTATGTCATTTTGTCATGACAGATAATATATTATAAATTTAGCTCTAAAATGACTTATGAAAATAAGTGTATTATTATTTTAATTCGTCAAATTAAAAATGATACAAATAATATTTTAAGATTCCTGTCTGAAATAGTAATATTTTTTATTTTGGTAAAGTTATTTAGGTAAGTTTTTTTGTTATTTATTTTTATTAATAATATAAAAGAAAATGGCACAACAATTATTATTTATATTTCAGTAGACATAATTAGATACTATTAACTTCTCTATGTTTACCCAGCGAGAGAAACTCAAGGAAATGCGTGAAATACACGACGATGAATAAAAAAGTAATGTTGTCATTTCACATAGTATGTAATCGCAGATATTGCCTTAATTGAAATAATTATAAAAATATGACAAACAAACAAGTAGGTCGGTACATTCTGAGTCCAAATATTTTCAGTTTCGAAACTTTCTAGAGCGTTGATAATTTGGTTTGTTTGCTCTGAGATATGATCGTACGCAGCGAATTCCTTTCCTTTGAAAACAGTAAATTTTAAATAGATTTCTTATCTTAATCATCTTAATTGAAAACGAAAATATTGGCTTGATACTAATTATACTAAATTCGTTTTTTTTTCCCGCAGGAAGCAAAGACAGAGGGAACTCAATGTTAACACGTTCCGTTTCCGGTGAACCGCTTAATTTTTGAGTAGCGGCACTAAATCCTGCGCTTTGTCTTGTTACCAGAGAGCGGAATTATTAGCTGTAGAATATTATATGTACTTATAAATTTGTCTTCACGAATCTACCATATCGCAGGATCTTTCCACATATTGCTTGTTGAATAGCAGAATTCAACAAAACAGGGTCTTATAAACAATTTTTTCATTTTTTTTTAAATTAATGCCTTAAAATATTGTTTTGAATTAAACTCAGATCGGATATTTAGCCTAACGGGTATAGTGACCTACCTGTGACCACAAACTAATGCAAAGTGTTCAAAAGATCTGGTTTCCAAAAATGTATAACGACGTTGAAGAGCGTGCGAAGTGAAGTAGGTTGAGCCGGAAGGCAAACCCTGGCAAACGCAGGGATTAATGCCAGGAGAGAGAGAGAGGAGACTAAATAAATGTGATTAATCCGGTTAAATAGTTTTATTTAAAATAAATTATCGTAAAACTCAAACTTATTATTTAAAAATATTGATTATAAGAAAACCCAATCATTCTCAATTATACACACACACATATAGTTTCTCAGATATTGAAGACCATAGAAGTTAAACAAAAATATCAAAATTTATCAAGACAGAGTGTCAACACAGCATCTCCTGTCACACGCCTGCCTCTAAACACTGCGGATACAACAATAACAGATGTTACGCGCGCGGAACTCATTACCGCACCGGTTACGCAACGAGAACGAGCGATTACAGTCAAAAAAAAATTAAGCAATATCCTCATATATTATTATTATATTAACCGCTCTACAAAATTCAAACGACGACGTGAGAATTTTATTTTCATAACGAATTGTCGCAAGTTTCTTATCTAACTGTGAGTTCCTGTGTTTTTTTTATGTGGCCAACACACACACATTTTTTAAATTTGGTAACGTTGTAGAAATGTTTCTTTTGCCTGTTTTTTTTAGTATGCGAATTAGGATGTGATTGTATTTTTTTTTATTTCGAATATTAAAAGGCCAGATTTTTTACGTGTTTGACATGTTTTATATATTTTTTTTATCGTTATCTCTCAAAGATTGCGCTGTTCTCTTGGCTACATAACTTAACGCGTGAGAATGTTGTCCAATAAATATTTTTGTTAACGTTATATATTATTAATATAAGTATAATATATCAATAGTAATTGATAAATTATAAAACTGCTGAGTTAATTCCAATAAGCGCGCTAATCTCAGGAACTATTACAGATCCAAATTGAAAAAATATTTTTGTGTTTGCACTGTATCTCATGTGTCATACACATGGAAGTAACTATGAGAGTTTCCTTCTATTTGAACATGCAGACGAAGCCGCAACTAAAAGCTAGTTTCATATATAATATAATATAAACACTTATAAAACAGCGCCTATCCTAATTAAATTAAGGCTAAAGGTATCCCTCCAACCGCGTCCATCGATCCGTAAACAGAGGTTGACCATTCAATACTAATAGAATTATTAAATGAAACTATTTTAACCGGATTAATCGCGTATATTTTGTAATTTTATATATTTTTGGAAACCCGAGGTTTCGAACACTTTGCAGTAGTCCGTGGTCACGGGTAGACTGAGGTAGACTGCAAAGTGTTCGAAACGTCGGGTTTCCAAAAATGTATAAAATTACAAAATATACGCGATTAATCCGGTTAAAATAGTTTCATTTAAAATGTGTAATAATCGTAAAAATCAAAGAACTTACTAATAGAATTAACCTACAAAATATTTCGATACCTAACCTAACCAATGGTGCCGCAATCCGCAAAGGAATACATCAATCGATATTGAAACGCTTGGCCTTGGTACGAATTCCGGGACAGTTAGTTCGACCGGTACGTCTTTAATAGACCCACCACTCCTACTGTCCATCACGTTATGTGGTCGGATAACGCGAGGGCTAGTTGCCGCGGTCGTTCTAATATAATATGATGTTCTTTTTTTTAGCTTTACGCCATATGCTGCATATGGTATATGGTAGCCAGAGGGAACCTAGTGTTATGAGTTTCCGTTGCCCACTTTTCACCGGATTCTCTAGACGTTGGGTGTTGAGTGGAGGAAGGAAATATCGCGCTTTGTCTTGTTACCAAAGCGAAGAAAATAAAAATATTAAATTAATTAATTTCCCATTGGTGGTCCCATTACATCTCAACTTTTATGTTTTTTAAATATAATTATAAACAACATAAATATTAAACAAATTATAAGATAAGAAAAAGTAATCACATAATCGGTTCTGTTTTATTCCTTTTGCGGTGAAAAAAAAAAACAATAAATATAGAAAATAACATATTATATATCTTCACACATTTATTTTTAACCTATCTAGCTCAGTATTGGGTGGCGCAAACATATTTTGCTTTTATTATATAATACAAGGTCTACAAACCAGCCAATTTTACCTAATTGCCGTTAACATCGAATTACCTTTAGAAATAGAACAAGAAAATATTTTTGATCTTCCAATTTATAGAAGTTGATCATAATAAAAAATAACAACTTAATTAAATATATACGAAAATTGACATAAAAACATATGGATTTATGCCATTTTAGGGTTCCGTGACTTGATGACAAGAAATATAATAAATTTCTCATAAATTATTTATGTCTGTCTGTGTGTTTATTGAATAGCTGCCACAAGCACTTGGTTTTGAGATTTAAATGAACATTTTGCTGCAAGTATCTAGAAAATGTTATTTCACATTTTCCCCATTTACTTGTATCGTTTAATAATAAACGTAAATAAACTAAGCGTACTTTAAAACAACACGAGCCCTAGATAATAGTCTCCCATAAAAAGAGGTTCAACCAATAAACGAGTACAAATTGCTTTGACAATAAACAAAATTTAATGCAGCAACATGTTCTAATCTCCGGATCTGAATTTGTATTGATTCAAATATAAGCCTTCTCCATATACACATATGGCATGTAATCCTCTGAATAAATAAACGGTTGTTGTTTAGGACCAAGTGAATTCTGTGCGTACGCGCAGAATATCTTCAGAAAGTGGAATGCGCGTCTATTACGGTAAGGTGGTGGAGATGCCGTCAGAATGGAAAATGGACAACGGTATTATATCGAAGCGTTTACTTCGCTTGAGTTTTCTTTGCGCGAAATTATTGTGTTGTTATATTTACTATACGGGGCTGATCGTAAATGCGATGGTTGTAGGTTCGGTCCCCATTAAGGCAAACCTAAGGTAAGGTTATCTGTTTTCGTAACTTAATTTGGATCTGTCATATTACCCTGCTATACGTGATAAAGCGTGAAACGAAAAACATATTAAATGTATAGTTTATTTTCATTGGCAAATTTGGCACTATTTAGATATAACGAGATATTTACAGAGCAATAACTATTAGTGTAGATACCTGTTATTTGTTATTGAAATTAGAATGCCAGAATCTAACAACCAATTAATTAAGGCAATCACGATTTTGGATGTCGTTAATCTTAGTCTCTCTCAATCCAAATACATATACCAGTCGGGCCGCAATTCTGGGTCATACTTTAATAGCATAGCAAATTTCTAGATTGGCTTTTTTTGAATGCACAACGTATGGTATTTTGTCGTGTTCAATTTATGCTTACGATCCAAATTGCCTTCGATATCGCATATTTAAAGGCCATTTTAGAAGACTCAATATTCAACGATTGTAGTATACAGCACGCATAATATGTATAGATATATATTTCAGTATATGTATGAGCGATCACGATATGTTATAAAACGGAATTGGAAAAGAAAATTTCACAGCAATAAAGCGATTTATTGACCGCCTCTCGCCTCCGATCGAAAGTAATTCACACAAAAAGAACCATACCAACGCCAATAAAGAAAAATATATATCTATGGAATCAAGAGTTCCGCTTAATCAATTTGCAACGAAAATTACTCGCCGCGAAGATAATCCGCGCCAGACGTGGCGGAATGCGAACGGACCGACGGAGCCAATGTGGCCCTTGCCGACGACTGTCTCGTCTAAAATATTTAGCGAGATGCATAAAAACTGCATCACAAACGGCGCCATGTTGAATGCCCGTATTTTTAGTTGGACAAGAATAGCTCTTCTTAGCCGTTGACGTTGACGTTGCCGGTGCATCTAAACACCTTTGTACGTATATTCCTTATAAATATCACAATGTTGTCGTTGAAGTTTCTGTGTTGTTGTTGTTGTCTTTATGGTAATTTTTGCGTTGAATGGTAATTAGTTTTTATTTGTTAACTTGAATAGATTGCTATGATTAGTTATAATAAATTCATCAAATAAGTTAATTTGGATACATGTTATCTATCAAAACGAAGCCTCGATACGAAATATAAATACCCGAAACATCTATAAATATCATAAAAGTATATCTACCTATATTTTTAATTTTGAAAATATATTCATAGAAGAAATTCCTATAAATTGAATAATATTATTCAGATACATCCAAGCCAAAAGATCGTAAACTGCAGAGGCAATAAAATTTCTAAATTATACGTTCCAGTAAATACTTTCCGAGTTTTTATGTAAATCAAGGATGTTAACAAAATTGACACGAAGCTTTCATTTACTATTCAAATAAAGGCAAGAGAGGAGTATTTTGCACATTCCTTAAATGAACAAAGCAGAATTCGAAGTATCTTCAGTGACTTTGGAATGCAATGATGCGCATTCTCACTATGACACTGCATTTTAACTGTAAAGATCCATATCTTTAATACGTTCCGTAATCTTTTCATCTCACATTGTTTCTATATGAATTACAAAGGTTTTAAGCCTTAAAAACAACTTGATGGAAATAACTTTGCATATTTGGATTCTTTTTAGCTTCACGCTGTATCCTATCCCGCTTATAGCAGGGTAGGCAGAGGGAACCTAGTGTTAGTAACACATTCCTGTTCCCACGCATTGTCAAAATATCGAGATATTGCGTGTAGATGTTTGTAACATTTGATTTTCTTACCAAAACGAGGTGATAAAAATATTTCACTCCCCCAAGTGGGAATCGAACTCTCAACCATCATGTTTACATCAGACGTCGTGTCCTACTCAATATTACGATTTAATATTATTAATATTCATATATATGCAACTTATTTTAAAAATTAAGATTGTTATATTGAATACAAAAAACATACACGTTACGAAAAAAGACGCTATGAAATGCTAATTTTACAGAGAAACTATCAGTAAAACCAGTTTGAAAATTCTGCATTAAGGTATAATATCGAAGGTCATTGCAATATTATTTAAATAAATAATTGCTATATCTTTTAAACATTTTTAAAGTGTTAATCCACACTTAGGAAAGATAAATATTTATTTAGAAAACGTATAAAAATTTGAACGTAGCGGGACTCGAACCCGCGCCTCCTGGAAACCGACCAGGCGCTCTGACCACTAAGCCATACGTTCTCGCCAAGCTACGTCGAAATTCTTATACGCTTGTTACAACTTATTTATGTTGTTAGCATCTCTGTAGGGAGATTTTTACAAATTTCCGCTACCCAAAGATAATTACTAAGAATTATCGTTTGGCAAGAGAGAAACTATTTTTTAAATATTTTTAAACATTTTTAAAGTGTTATTCCACACTTAGGAAAGAAAAATACTTATTTAGAAAACGTATAAAAATTTGAACGCAGCGGGACTCGAACCCGCGCCTCCTGGAAACCGACCAGGCGCTCTGACCACTAAGCCATGCGTTCTCGCCAAGCTACGTCGAAATTTTTATACGCTTGTTACAACTTATTTATGTTGTTAGCATCTCTGTAGGGAGATTTTTACAAATTAACGTATAAAAATTTTATACGTTTTCTAAATAAATATTTATCTTTCCTAAGTGTGGATTAACACTAGAGGTGTTCGTTTTATTATATAACTGAACAAAAGAACTGATCGCTAAAAAGAATATTTGATCCGTTCAATTTCAGAACAACTTTGCGTTCATTTTTTGTCGCGTTCTTTTTGATTGATTCTTTAAACGATCGCTCCGTCCGGCTGCGATCATTCGCGTCACAAGAGAGAGGTATAGCGACATCTCGCTCACACGCACTCTTATCTCGAATTTGAAAACTGGAATCCTTTGGTAGCGAGGATAGTAAGTCGTAATTGGTGAATATTTTTCACATTCTAAATTATGCTCTAATACCATTTGATAAGAACTATAATAGTAATGAGTACTTACATTTATTACACTTAAACGTTAGATTTTTTTATGGTAATTTCAAAATTCTTATTAGTATTTGAGTATTTGAGACAAAATAAATTTAAGTGTTATTATGGATTTCACTTTTAATTGTTAATGACGTATTGTATGTATTAATTAGAAGGACGCTAGAAGTTTTTGTTCTTTTGTTTTTGTTTGTTTCTTTTGCTTTTATCTGTTTATATTTAATTACGTAAGTGTAAATAAGTGTTAGTTTTACGTTAGTGTAATCTTATTTTGGATTTAATAAGTTTATATTTATATTTCTTAAAAATGCCACGAGGAGGGCAAATATGGAAGTATTTCAATATTGCGGAACATTAAATTACCACTGTGAATATGTTGATAATAATAAGCTTTACGCTGTAACCCACGTACAGCAGAGTAGGCAGATGGAACCTAGTGTTAAGACACTCCGAATTTTTTAAGACATTGCGTATAAAATAAAAATATTAATAAATAACAATTCATTCCCTCGAATGGGGATCGAATCCACAACTATGTATATGTGTGTCCATTTTATTGGTAGTCTATATTGTTAATTGTAATTTAATTTTAATTGGAGTTTTATTCTAGAAATAAAGATTTTATATTATTATTCTGAATGCCTTAATTGACCTTCTTTACTTTTAATAAATAGTACGCGGATAATAGACGATCGACCTGTTTTTAATTATGTCTCTTGAAATTTGTATTTAGATATAAATAAAATATTAAAAAAAGAAAAAGAAATAAAAAATAGACTGAAACATCTGGACTCGAACTAAGGTCTTCTAGATTAGAATTCGCCCGACTTCCCACTCAAGCTATCACAGCCACATTTTTGTTGGCGAAATTTACCTTTGTATTCTAATGATATTTTGTACACGCTTGTAACCTCCCTCCCCTGCGCCCCGACGCCCGCTATACTGAACATATAAAGAGAACAGAACGTAAAACTGAACATGTTCTTTAAACTGAACATATCGTTTGTTCTCGTTTACAAAAGTGAGCTTTTGTGCACACTCCTAATTAACACTTTAAAAATGTTTAAAAAATATTTAAAAAATAGTATTCTCTCTTGTCAAACGATAATTCTTAGTAATTCTTAGTAATCTTTGGGTAGCGGAAATTTGTACTGTTTGTTAATTATATGTAAACCTGGTGTTAAATCACTCTGTTCCCCATTTTCGGCCTACATACATTTTGAGGTAAAATTGATCTGGGGCATAGCTTTGCTTTTGTATAAATTTATGGCAACAAGAGATGGTGGATATCTATGCGATTCGCCTCTAGGATGGACGCCGCGGTATTATCGCCTTGCGCTGTGGGCCGCGGTTATCGAAAGCATGATCCGGAACCCGTTATGCCTTTGTTATGTTGGGATTTACAATTATAATACTACCTAATTTTAAAATGTTATGTTACAAAGTAACTTTAAAGTTATTGTGGTGCAGTAATATAGCGTCTGATTGTAAACACGAAGGTTGTAGACACGATTCCGACACGAAGGAATATTTTTTTTTCATTTCCTCTCTCTGGTGATAAGAAAAATCCCATTGAAACTAAGCCGCAACACGCAGTCGCAACACGCAGTCGCAAACGCAAAGTGGGAACTGGTACGTCTTAACTCACTAGGTACCCTCAGCCTACCCTCTTATAAACAGAATGCAGCGTGAAGCTAAAAGAACTTAATACATATATATTTTCTTTGTCAAATTTAAGGAAGAGTAGAAAAACGAACAAAAAATACAAATATTTTTTTTTACATATTTTTCGTTCAATGTGGATGGATTCCAGAACTATTATGAATATACCATAAATCGAATTCCCATCTAATCACACCACGACATTAATAAGAAGTTAAAATAATGAAAATATAATTTCGTTAACATAAGTTAACGGAATTGCACATTTATCAATCTATATATTAATACGTGAAGCAAAAACTTTGGACCCCTTTTTACGAAAATTGCGCGGACGGAAGAGTATGAAACTTGGCACACTTATAGGTTATATGTAGGAGAAGTTCAGAACGCTAATAATGCTTATAAAGTATTATACATTAAATTAATAAATAAAACATTACACACTCTGCATTCAACAATATGTACATTTGTGTGACAAACACGTTGCTATGGCAACGCGTATTATTATAATACGCGTCAACGGGTCCTCCAGCTTATATAATTGTTCTAAATTAAATTAAATGGTTGCGGTTTTTCACAGCGCAGCAGATAATATAGTAACTACAGTTGAAATTTTCTTATTTATTGTTGAAACTTTATCTCTATACCTACATACGGTGGACTTCAAATAAAATTTAATATACATATGTTAAATAAATTTTCATATTATTATTATATTTAATATCAGTATAGATATAAATATATAAGAGAGATATTGTCTAGTGTCTATAACCATTATACAACGTACTATAAAAAGATTGGTACAATCAACGATAACGCTATCTTATAAGCCTGATAATTTCCTGTGATAAGCGTATATTTATAAATACTAGACTCTTTGTTATTTTCTTTGAATAAATGTGAATAAGTAATAATAAATTGATAATTCAGTTTATTTTTCTTTTTATTTGTTTCACGCTGTATCCTACGGGATACAGCGTGAAACTAATAAAAAGGTACTCAGTGTTAAGATACTCCATTCCCCACTTCCCACTATGCAGCCGAGCCTACAATAATTCAATTCTACAATAAATTGTATTGGTATAATATTTTGAGTACTAATAATACCGACGTGAAGTGTGTAACACACTGTACCTCGTGCTTAAAGTTCAACGCCTGAACCAATCTCATAGTTGGTCTCAGCACTATTTAGAAGTAGTACACATACATAAAGCAGGTAATAGGTTAGGTTTCGTGTAAACACTTAAGGAATGGAGTAGATCATTGTTAATTAACATGTAAAACATTTGAAGCACATCTTCTAGATCTGTTTGTCCCAGATATTTTTGAATAACTTATACGTTTTAAATACAATTTTCCGTAGAGTGATGATATTCAAACATTTGAGGCTGTCCTTTCAGGACTACATACTAATCAGTTTACCATCCTACGTAACCCGAGGAGTTGAAATCCTTTTAATTCCCATAGTAGTAGTAAGTAGAACCCATTCATTAGTACAACTGCGAGGAAGGAGATGTTTGCTACAAGAAAAACTTTAAACAATATACGTAGTTATATACTGGTAAATTTTTGGTTATTTATAAAAATGCAAATAAAAATATAAATGTCCCTGTTTTTGTTCAATTTATTCAAACCTTAAGTGGAGGCGGCGTATTTATCACTCAATATAGGCAAAGCTAAAGTGTGTTTTCGTAATAGCTTTACAATTTCCCTTGAGTAAGTATAAGAACTCCAACATAACTAACAGGAGACCGTCCCACTAATCAACAAACTTTGACGCATTAAAGAAAATATTTGTCACGCAGTCCCTACATGATGGATACCATTTAATCCTTAACACGCTTATTGCTATAATATACTTAACTCGGATGCGTGTGCGCTCGCGTGACACCCAGCACGTGTCCATCTTTGAATCAATGAACCTATTAAAAACAATAGTCACGAAAACTCCGTTTTAGTATAAACGTGTCTAGTTATTATGTATGGATGGACATTTTAACCAAAACTGCAATGTCAAATTGTATTTTACTTGCCGTTTCAATGTTACGTAGTTCTTGCGATGTTTTTTTATTGTTTGTAATTTTTATTTCTCTCTCCTAACGCGATTTTTGAATTTAAGTTACCAAAACTTTACTTACCAACTATACATGTTGTATAAAATTCTGATTACATTTCGATTATATAGACAAACATCCTATAAATATTTTTTTAGCTTCACGTTGTATTCTGCATAGGTATAGCAGGGTTCGCAGTAGGGAACCTAGTATTGAGACACTCCGTTCCCCATTTGCCGTCGAATTTACAAAACATTGCGTGTAGTGGCGGAACTCAACTCAGCAAGAACAATAAAATTATTTTATAAACCAACCAAACTGAATCGTAGCACTCAATAAATATACCACAATACGGAATTTTCTAATCTGTACCTTTGACCAAAATGGTCGAATCCACTTAAAATCAAATAAATACCAAAATCAAAATTGAAAATCTGAGAATATTCGCCGACCATAAAAGCAGACAATAAAGTCTACGAACAAGTGATGATAGAATCAGTATTCCCGTATCGGGACGTTATATTACGGTAGTTAGCCGGGGTCAAAGGAAGCGGACGAAAGAGCTCAATTATGGTGATTCGCCTGAAAACGTGCTTTTGCCAATCCGTTTTGGGTGTTAATGCAATAAAGAAAAGCTATGGGAACGGCTATTATTGTATATTTATCTTATAAATACTAGCTTTAACCTGCGGATTCGCTCGTATGGTTAAATGGAAATAACTAAACCAAACGCTATGTAATAGAACCTATAGCCCTTCTCGACATATGGACTACCCATCACAAAAATATTTTGCAATTGTAACTATTAATTCTTGAGATTATATAACGTTCAACCAAACGAACTCTTCAGCTTTATAATATCATATGTAGATGCCCAATTAGTGATTTATATATTTATTATTAGTTGAATAGAATGAGAGAGACGCTTTTGTTTGTGATTTTCATTTTACGTCTATAAATGGTTCGTTGGCTTCACGATAGCTTTTTATATACCTACGCACAGATAGGGTTAACGGGTATAGAACAACTACATCGAGTATTGACTTATTGTATTATAGATATCACTGAACTGGTAAAGATTTTCTTTTTTTAATTTTTAATATTATCATGACATTTTTCAGGGTCGGCACTGAGAATATATGTATAATGATATTATCTTATATTAATTTTAACATACAATATTCCTCAAATTAAATTTGAAGCTAATTGTATATGAACCATTAAAAAACATTAGATTAAATTAGCTTCACGCTGTATCTCGCACACATCAGGGCAGACAGAAGGACCCTCGTGTTAGGACTCTCCGTTCACCACTTTCCGCTGAGTTCTGGAGGCATTGCGTGGTGGGTGGCGGAAATCAACACCGCGCTTTGCCTCGACACCAGAGCGAAGAAATGGAAATATAAATTTAAATAAAGATTTCATATCCTCGAGTGGAGACCGAACCCACAACCATTCGTGTTTACAGTCACACTTTGTACTCCTGCGCCACGACCGGCCTTGAACCACTAATGCAGCTGTTTATTGTTTTTATTCAAAATTAGCTTCTTGACCGCGCCTTTACACGCCTGAACATTGCGATTATTTATTTACTTAATATTAACATTTAAGTGTATTTAGGGAAAAAAATATATATGTTGCTCCTTAACTTTATCTATCTTCCAGTTAAAGTCCCATATAAAATGGCTCAGCAGTTCTGGTTTTAGCCTGGACAAACAGAAAGATAAATAGACAAAAAAAATAAAATATTTTCTTTCTGTTTCCGTATCGTGTAAACAACTTAATGCACTTGAATAATAATATTATTTAGAAATTATAGACTGACACTTATATGTCCTATAGATTATAAGAAAGTGTTTTTGCTACAACAAAATGTGTGCCTATTTATTTAGAGTCAGATATAAACGAATAATAATTATTACATATATTAACTTAATATTTCAAAATAAATAAAAAAACAGCTTCACTCTGTATCCCGCATATAACAGGGTAGACAGAGGGAACCTTGTGTTAAGACACTCCGTTCTTCACTTTGCGCCGAATGTTTCGAGGTATTGTGTGTTGAGTGGCGGAACTCAACGTCGGAATTTTGCCTTGTTGCCAGAGCGAAGAAATGAAAATATGGAGATCGAACCCACAACAACCGTCGCGTTATATTCACACCCTTGTACCCCTGCGGCATGCCTAATTATATCGCAAGACATAGCCAAACACTTCAAATGTCAAGGCTGAATGTTTCTATTACAAATTTCATTTTAATAGCTATTTATGTATTAATAACGTTCCATCATAATTGAAATAAATTCAAGTTACGAAATGGAGACTCTTGAGTGTAGATCACTCAGACGTCCGCTCATTTTAGCTATACATTTAGAAATATTTGTTTGTTAAAAAAGTCCACCGATTTAAGGTACAAGACATTTCCTACGTACATTTTTTACGCTGTTATAAATATTTTCCTTCCTTGCATAGTTTGTAAGAGACACGGGTTCAAATCTCGCTAAGTTATCATTTATACATATACGCGTTTTATAAGAAATATTTTTTTCTTTCGGAGGCCAGCCGTGGTGCAGGGGCACAAGTGTGCGACGGTAAACGCGACAGATTGGGGGCTCGATGCCCACTCGTGGGGATAAAATATTTAAAATTTTTTCTTACTCTCTCTGGCAACGAGGCAAAGCGCGGCGTTGAGTTCAGCGACTCAACACACAATGCCTAAATAATTCGGCGGAAAGTAAGAATCGAAAGTGTCTTAATGGGAACAAAGTTTCTTAATGCTGGTTTCCCAGGGTCCCTCTACCTACCCTGCTACGTGCAAAATACACAAAGTGAAGCTGGAAAAAAAATGTTTTCTAAGTCGAAAATAATACTTTAAAAATGTAACAAATATAATTGTTTCCTTAGTATGTGAATAAGATTTAAAAAAATGTAAAAATATTTATGCGCGCCTCTTATGCATCAGAATAATATTTTCAAAGTATTATACGAGATACTGCATAATCTTATTTCATATGAAAACATAATTCCTAGATATATTTTCACTGCATCGTGATCGGACGCTGCGCTCTTGCTTATCTTATCGTCCCTCCCAGCCGTGACGTTCGTTTATTCATACTACATATACACTTTTGTATGTTTGTTTGAAAATTCCTTACTTTTGTGCTACATTACAAAGGTAGATATATAACAAACTAGGGTTCTGCTCGCGTCTTCGCTCGCTTAGACGATATCACAATGTGCGTCTATTGTACTTACGAGTATGTATATTATACTATAAAACTCTTAAATCATACTCAAAGTCAATAAAGATAATTAAGTAGATATATTTCTAAAAATACGGATAATTATAATGTTATTCTAAGGGTGCGAAATAAATATTTCAAAAAAATTGTTAAATGTATTATAAATTAGTAACTATTCATATTATGTATTAATAATAAAAATAAACCGGAGTATTAGCTTAAGGATTAGGTGTGAAACTGTAAAAATGTGTTATTTCAAAATACTGAAGGTATGGTGACGTATATCAATTTCTTTAAACCATTATAAAACAATAAAAAAGTTCCACTAAATGTTAAAACACCTTAATTTATTATTATCATTGTAGCTTCTCACTTTTAATATTTTAACCTACTGACCTGTCCGCTCATCTTCTTCACTAAAGTTTAAGTGATCTTCGAATTGGTGACATTGTATAGTTGTAACAAGTGAGTCAAGCACCAACCAGTTCAAGAGATGTACGGGGTAAAAATGCTAAATTTGTATATGTGCAAGGTAGTATTTTAAAGAATTTTCCGACTATAGATGAAAAATTTGGTATTTTTTAATTTAAATTAAAAGAAGCTCCGCCGGTCTACACATATTTTAAATAACTATTCTTTTATTAGATTCCTTAGAAATTACTCTATCTGAAATAAGTCTGGTAGAAAATGAAGACCACATTGACTATACTGAGTTGCTCTTACCTATTTTGCCAAATGTGGCGCATTATGCGTAAAAATAAAGAATTTCCTGTATAACTCTTGGTACTGCATAGTTCAGTGTTATTTATATAAAAACATAGTTTGGCAACCTAAATTGGTGCAACTATCGATATCGTGAGATTCGTAGGCGTGGAATACTGTTACGATCCCACTTAACTGTGTGAATGTTTCGCAAGACACTGGTTACCTGAGTGCCAGGTTATTAATCACTTTTAGCTTCTTGAAGCCAACGATGAGATCATTGGCACCTCTACGATTATACATCTTGCCTTTGTACACGGGTAATTCTAATAAATAATAAATAAGATAATAATACACTTTAATAATAATAAACTTATCAATAGATTTTACCAATGACAAGGACATTTACGATATAATTATCCAGAGTGAACAGTTAAACAGAATTGAAATGCTTTATGAAGTTCAATGTTTTTAAAATTCTATTGACACTGTATTTAATCCTCCATTTGGGATGTATTATTAACTTTTATTTCAAATCGGTGGTTTTGATAAAAAAATTGCGGTTTTTGGATTTACTTAACCAGAAACGGCAAATTCTTATCCCTAGTGAAACAATTGAAGATAAACACGTTTGGTACATATTATTATTAGTAAATTTTCTGTAGGAGGAGAGAGAGAGATAGGAGGAGATGTGTGTAAACTAACATTGACCCTTATAAAAAGATAAATTCCTTCTACATTTTTTTCCTTGTTGTGATAAGCCACTTAAAACCTTGATAATAATACAATATTCGTTACCTTAATTTAAACGATCTATGAAACTTTATCTGTATCTTACATCAAGTCTAATAAGGTTATCTTTTTAGAAATAATTGAATTTTACCTATAGTTATGCAACGTAAACTTTAGAGGCCATCGTGTCGTAGTAGGCCAGCGTCTGATTGTCAACGCGATAGTTGATGGTTTTTATTTTCCCGTTCTTATGACACTAAAAGTGCGGCGTTAAGTTCCGCCACTCGATTTTTTTAGACAAAAAGCAGAGAATAGGATGTGTTGACACCAAGTTATCTCTAACCTGCTAACTACATACGGGATACAACGTGAACCTAAAAAAAAAACGTTTTGCACTTATTTTGATATTGTACAAATGTGAATCTGCCTGCCAAAAATTATACAAATAACTACATACATATGTATTAAAAAAATTTTGTAAGTGTAATATATCAATTAAGAAATATATTTTTTTTACTTTATACAGAATTGTCTATGGCTTTAATATTTAAAATAAGCCATGAGTTCGCTTGCTACTAATGATTTTTTATAACTTCACGCTGTATCCCGTATACATACCTACCTATATCACGTTAGAAAGATTAAATTTAATATTAGGATACCTGGTCCCTCAATTTCTACCAAATTTTCCAGACATCGCGTGTTGAGTGGGGGAACTCAACGTCCCGCGTTTTAAATGATAATAATTAAAGTGTTTGAATATTTGACTAATGAAATGATGTTTCCAATTAGAGTGCAGTGTACTCGTTAAAAATTGTGCCAACAACACTAACACTTTTATTTTGTAAGCATCTATAACTGGTATTGACTTTTAGATCCGCTAAATCTTGTTTTTTTTTCTAGATCTTATCTAGGAATTTGTTTTAAGAGAGTTTTTCTTTAGTCATTACTATTTGTATTACATTTTTAAATTTTTGAGGTCGTTGTGGCGCGGTGGACTAGTTGTAGAAGTGACGATTTTGAATTAAATCTCCACTTGAAAGAATAATGCAGATAAAATGCATTACTAAATATTTTCATTTTCTCACTCCACTCTGTGTTTACCGAGGCAGTGTGGCATTGAGTTTCGCTACTCAATACGCAATGCCTTCAGAATCGGCGGAAAGTTAAAACGAAATTTTTAATGGAGAACGGAGTGTCTTGACTCTAGGTTTACTGGTTCTACTCTGCGATGTACGGTATAAATTTAAAATTAAATTAATTAAAGGCAATAATCGGGTTCCCTCTGCCTAACATTATAGGCGTGAAGTTAAAAAAATCTTTTAGAGGTTGTTTTTTTTCACTTCACGCCTATAATGTTAGGTAGAGGGAACCCGATTATTGCCTTTAATTAATTTAATGCCGTGGTTTATCTTGTTGCTAGATAGGGGATATATAAAAATAATTCATACCTTTTTCTTAACATTTTATGAAGTGTTATTCCACATTCATAAAAACTATCATTTATATTTATAATTCATTCCCTCGAATAAGAATCGAACCGACAACGTTCACAATCAGACGCTGTATCGCTGCGCCACGACGCCCTCTTCTATAGCTTGTATTCGTTAAACACATCTCAAAGGGTACATTGACACGCGCCAACTGATCAAACGTGATTTAGTCGGAAGTCGGGACTTTCTTCCTTTGTTTATTAAGGCTAACCAACAAGTAAACAGATTTACGACAATCAACAATATATATAGATATCGCCTATTTAACCTATTGTTTTCTCATGGATATACATGTATGTTTTCTTTTAAAATGTTCTATTATTTGTAGGTAACGGTGGTGGTACTGGTTTTTTTTTATGCTAGATATCAATTAATTATAAACATTAATATTAAGTATTAACGTTCGTAGTGTAATAGTGTCCTATTTTAATTACGTCTGAGTGTATATTGTTAAATTAATTTACAACTCGTTTTTAATATCGATGAAATATATGAATATTCTTTTTCTTCTATAATGGATACTTCATTTAAAAATAAATGCTGATGCTGAAATGTAAATTTTTGTTTGTTTTTAACTTACTAATAGTTTTTAATGTACCAATATAAATTACATATGTATACATTGTCCATACATACAATATACCTACTCGTACATATATTATGTTGGTACTATCACGTCCGAGCGTCGTGGCCTTGCTGATTATATCTGTACTGAAGACGCTGCCGCCACGACGACAATTATTTTGTAAGCATGAGAATATTGTGTTTCAGTCTATGTATTTTTCTTTTTTTTTGTTTTAAAAAATGCTTATGTTTGTTTATCTTTTTTTTTTATAAAAAAACATAGACAAAGACAAAAATTAATAAGCTGAACATAATGGTTATAGGTTCAAATTCCAATTGCAAGAGGGTTTTATTTTAAATATTTTATATCTCGTGGCGCAGTGGCACAAAGTGTGACTGTAGAGGCGACTGATTGTGGGTTCGATTTCCATTCCAGGAAATAAATATTTTATTTATATTTTCATTTCTTGGCTCTGGTGTTGAGGCAAAGCGCGACATTGAGTTTCGCCACTCGCATTGCCTCCAGAATTCGGCGGAAAGTGGGGAACGGAGTATCTTAACTCTAGGTTCTCTCTGCCTACCCTGCTGTGTGCGGGATACAACGTGAAGCTGTATGATTTGACGTGAAGTGATTGTTTTTTTATGGTATATTTGCGTTGTGCGGTCGATTGAGGCCGTTGTGGTGTAGCGGTACGATGTATGATTGTAAAAGCGACTGATGCGAGTTCGATTTCAATTCGGGAGAATGAATTATTTTACTTTTTTCGCTCTGGTAGTGTTGAGTTTTGCCAGTCAACACATGATATTTTGCAAATTGGGCGGAGGGTGGGGAGCGGAGTATCTTAACACTAGATTCCCTCTGCCTACGCTGCAATATAACCGGTCTAGCACACAACGCGGTGAAGGATTTGCCACACAGCATCTAACGATGATAAAAAACTAATTTTAAAAATAATTAGTAAGACTTATGTCTACTTTAGTTAATGTCATAATAGCTTGCTGTTCCTATATACTATATATATACATACCTATATACTGTTTCGTTAATTGCCTTAAAGGAAGAATATTAGCAGCACATCTTTGACATTTGAATTTGACAGTATTCATTTATTTCTGAAGGTGTTGAATATATAATTGAATATATATATATATATATATATACATATATATATATATATATATATATATATATATATATATATATATATATATATATTTCCTCGGCGAACTAAATAATAAAATTATTTAGTAACTACAGCAGAGTTTAGTACACGTTCTTAGCGTAGTACTAAAGTGCAACTCAACTGGAGTGATCTCAGCACACACTAACTTTTGTAGGACTAGAACAAAAATGTAAAACATTTTGTATGTTCTTGTTGAGACCGTCGTTCGTCGACTGGACAGTGTTTCAATGCAAACGCAATGGGTTCGATTATGCGGAGAAACATATTATAGGCATTGATTTCGCCGAACATTTCGTTGAGATTCGCTACACACAATATCTCAAAAACTTTAGCTGAGCCCATGTTCTACCAAAGTTTTGAGCATTCCATTCCCTCATATTCCCCCCATTCCCGCATAGCAAAGTACCCTGCTTTGCGGGAAAATGCGTGATTTTTTTAAATTTAGACACGTCAATGATGTCATTGTGAAAAAATCACTGAGTAACATGTAATTATATTTTACCTGCCTGAATCAATTTAAAAAAGATAAATTGTATGTTTTTTTTTTCATAACCTCTCTTAAAACTGGTAGTGCTTTAATGCCGTTGATCTTGTGATGATAAAGACATTGATGAAACGTGTGATTCTTCGTCGGTATAAAATACAATATTTTATTATAAATTTTAAATATGCCCAGTCTCGTATCAAAAGAATTTCTACGTACTTACATGTATAAACTAAATACGTGATCAACATCGACCTTCAGTAACAAAAGGAACTGTGTAACACTAAATTTAGTAATACCTTCATTCTATAATTTACACAATAAGCTGATAATGAAAACAAACATTCCTGTACATTGAAATATACCTGTTTACTTTAGGTACTGTACGTAACATGTATGTGTTAAATTGAATTTCAGTAAATAAACTCCATATTGAGATGACGATATCTTTTGAAGTTATATAATATAATATGTGAATTGTTTATTATTTTTGTTTTGCAAGTTTCTAAAGTGATATATCATGATTTTGTTGTAAAAATGTTGTTTGAAATTTGATAATGTCTCAAAATGTGGCTAACGGATTGTCATAAACATAAACCTAGATTCCCTTTGCCTACCCTGCTATGAATACTTCAAAAAATGTTATTGTTTTTCAATTAATTTGATAATACACTCTTTATTCTACACGAAGAATTTTCTGCTGAAACTCTTCGGCTTTTCGCCCGAATTTGAGATCATATTCGCGGATTTAAACCTATCAATATTCAATTGTTTATTTTACCTATTTATTTTTTTGTGATGCATGTATTTAATATTTTAATAGATATCTAATAGATGTTTTTCTTTCAGGTTACACATAAGACTTCAGGCAAAGTGATGGTCCTCAAAATGAACCAGCAGAGGGCTAACCGCCCGAACATGCTCCGGGAAGTGCAGCTTATGAATAAGTTGAAACATCCTAATATTTTAGGGTAAGCTCGTTCATCTTATATAAAATAATATATCTACATACTTTAATAATTATTTCGGCGTTTACGGTATTCATTACAAGCTTTTACAAGAAATGTAATGCTGATATCTCTACTGTTATGTTATTAAAATAATGTGTCAAGTTATACAACATACATCTCGTAGAAAATACATAATTTTATGTTATAATTTAACACCAGTTAAGTACTAATTGACGTCTCTGAGTACAGTCAATGACGAAACCGGTACTTCCGAGCGTATTTACAGGCTGCCAATATTAGTGTTATTTATTTATCGTTTAACGAACTATACATCATCGTCAAGCTTTGTTTTGAGAAATTGACCCGAACAAACATCTGAGAATCTGAGACTGGTTACTGGATTACATTATTTAGGATTGCGTCATACATTATTTATTATTTTGACGCCATTGTGGCGCTGTGGGGAATTGGCTGAATGTATTCGCGATGGTTACGCGTGAGATTCCCTATATACGTGGGAATGTTTATAAGCAGCTTAGCAGTTTCTTTCGTATAGCAGAGTAGGCAGGAGAACGTATTGATTTGTCACTTCGCTTTCCGCACGGATTTGTTATATTAAGTATTGAGTGATATAACTCAACGCCGAGCTTTCTTTATCATATTGGGCAAATGAACATAATCAATTCCCCCAAGTAGAAATGTTTTTTTTTTATAGCTTCAAGCTGTAACTCTGGATGAGTTACAGATTCGGCAAATGGAATCCGGGAACCTAGTGTTAAGGCACTCAATTCCCATTAAGACACTTCCGTTGCCCATTTTCCGCCGAATTCTAGAGGCATTGCGTGTTGAGTGAGTGGAATTCAACGCCACGATTTGCCTCGTTACCAGAGCGAAGAAATTAAAATATTAAATGTTTCATTTCCTCAAGTTGCAATCGAACCTACCTCTCGTTTACAGTCGCACCCTTGGACCCCTGTGCCACGACTGGCATCTAATAACATTTTTAATCTGTTTTTAAAGGATAGCGATTGGCTAACGAGATGACAAAATGCAAGTACACAAACAGACGTTGCTACGTAATATTAGCGAATATACAATATACAATAAAAGCTAAAGGTTCCTAACATCTCGGGTCAAAAAGCATCAACGTAACGCGTTACGAAACATCAAACTACCAACAATGACTACACTGTTTTACTTCATTTCCTGCTCTCTTATAGAATGAAATAAAAACAATGCGGCACTGATGCGATTGTTGAATAATATTTTTTCTCTCTCTCGGTATCTAGGACAGATAGGTGATCGCTTTCGTTTCTCCTGTGTCGTGCAAAATTAAAAATGTAGATAGGTCTCATACCTTATATTTTGGATGCAATCGTTTGTCTTCTCTTGGTTGGTTGGTGGTGGTATCTTGGTTGGTGTGTGAGCAATTTGTGGTGATTTGTTGGAAGATTTGATTTCGCCTCCAGCAAGTCGGGAGTTGTAGCTGTGTAATGTTGGGTTCAAAGGAAAATTCACGATGCGAACGTATATCTTTAGTAGTTTCACGTTGTATCCCGCAAATTGCAGGCTAGACAGAGGGAAGCTATTTTTAATACACTCTGTTCTCAACTCTCTGTTAATTTTTTCGGGATGTTGCGTATTCAGTGCCGGGTCCGAACCCCGTGCTTTGTCTTGGCATCAGAGTGAGGATAATACAGTAATTAATTTTCTCAACTGGGAATCAAACCCACAACTGTCGCATTTGCAGTAACACGTTATGCCATCTGCTTTTATTATACTAAGTTATAATAAAACTGTAACTGATCGCTGTTTGTACGTGGCACATAATGTTGGGGACATTGATCTATTTAAGAGGAAGAGTACCCAAAACAGTGATTTATATTTTTTTTTTGTTTATTGTCAGTTTATCGTTTTGTTTGTCGTCGTCATGCGTTTGTACACGTTAATCTCAGAAACAGTTTGACACTTTTCACTTATTGTATTTTGGCAAACTTCCCTTACATAATATAGTGTTTGTTTTATTTAAATCGGTTCATTAATGAAAAAAATATGTCAACATAAAATATTTTGTTCGGCAACATTTCTAGAAAATAATTATTTTGTTAAATTGGTTGTAATTCAATTTGCTATAGTTTCCAATATGTGGATATAGTATTTAAAATAATAATGTTATCAGTACACTGATGTAATTCAGATTAGTAAGCAAACAATTGTGTAGGTTAAGCAGGCGAAGCCGCGGGCGGGTGGCTTGTGTTGTATAATAAAATTGCTCTGTGTGGATAAATATACAGCAAATTGCACGCCACGCTTTATGGATAGTAAATATAAAACTTTTAACAAGTATATGACAAGGCATTCATAATAAATGTTCTTATTTTCCTTTTCTTTAGAATAGTAGGTTTAATCTTGGTTTTTGATGCCAGTGGCTTACATTCGCTTTGAATGGGCCGCGAGTTTCTCGGCCCTGTCAGTTGGGTTTTACGATATTTTTATATTTTTTTCATATATTATTATAATATAAAGAGATAGAAATAGTCTACAAAGCAAATATTCACGACTCTTCTACATATATCTTTTATCTCCTATTCGAATAAGGATTCTACGAATATATCTCACATTAGTCTATTCTTTTAAAATAACAAGTAAATACGAAACAAAAAACCTGACTGTATAAATAAATCAAAATAAAATCAATCAAGTAAATTAATTTATACAGTAACACTCGTCACTCAAGACAAATCCAACGACGTATTTCTTATCAAAATCTGCTCACTGGTTTAACAGTTACAAGAGAACAAAGGAATGGACATACATATATACGCGCTAAAACCGTATATCTCTTTTGGGTTCCGCAGCAGTCGGGTAGAGCGCGCCCCGCCTCGATGTCTCTGCTCTCGAGTGAGCTTCCTAGGAAGGACGTGCACTTTCACTACCACAATAGTGTTTGCGTGCACGTCTATCGTTCGTTTTTATTTTATTTTTCATGCCACCAGATTTAGTGATTTGGCCCTCATCAACACGCTAACTCTTAATTGGCAATTTGAATTAATTGCCAGATATGATGCCTTGATAAGTCTTGACACTTACCTACTCTTGTTGATACGATAATAGTTTTACGATGAGATGCTGCTTCCTTATGTTATGTAATTGGTTCCATTTCTATTTGGTTTTTGCTTCTTTGCAATGTAGGTACAAAATATAGATATATATTTTATATTTATTATATACGTTTTTCACATTGATATTTTTGTGTTTATTTGTTTTTTGTTGGTAAATAAATTAGAAGAAGAGTCTTCTAAAAATTGGAAGTAGGAAGTACAACGGTTATCCTAAGTGCACCATAATGAAAATACTTTAACCAAACATTTTTTTTTTGTTCACATGTACACAAGTATGAACTTAAATTTGTTTGTTGCGAACTTTTTTTTGCCTCGGTAAAGGTGTTTTAACCCCTAGGCTTTTTATGGCCACTGTTTATATGGAACAAAGGACTTGAACCTCAAAATGTGTTTTGAATGTCGTCTCAAGTGTCGCAATGTTACTGCTTTTGACTTCCCTGTTTTTTTTTCTCTTTACAATGTAAGTGTCACACTTAGTCACTACTTGGATCACTTGGGGTTTGGCGCTTGTAGTGAAGTGTTTTTTTTAGATACGAGAAGCTAATTGTATATAAAAATATATCGATTGCAGAACTTCGTAGTCTTTATAAGTTCATATATATTTATTATAAGTCCATATATTAATGTCTTCACAATTATGCCGACTTCCCTGTTTTCTGTCTCTGTAAGCTTTACAATATAAGTGTCACACTTTGTCACTACTTGGGAACCCTTGGGGTTGTAGTAGGAAGAATTTGTTTGGCGCCTTTAGTGAAGTGGTTTTCTTACATACGAGATACTAATTGTAAAAAAAATACATAGTTTTTGTTGAACTCGTTTTGTCTTTTTACATACTCCGCAACGTTCTCAAGCAGTATTTAATTCAAGACAAGACAAGTTTGTTTGGTTGAACATGATAAACTCAGTAACCATTGATTTTAATTGTAAACATATTTCATTCCAATATGTATAGTCCATTTATCAAAGAAGACTTCAGGAAGGCTAGGATATTTCATTGCGTTAACTGTTTCAATGTTACCTAGTCTATACCTGCGATCAGAGTTACCTCGGGCACTTAGAAAGTTTCACGTGTCATACACAGCTACAGCTGTTAGTTATTTTAATTTGACCACGGGGACGAAGCTGTAGGGAAACGCTAGCAAGCATACATATTCTTCTTGTTATATTCTTCATAGCAACATGTTCTTCTTGTTGATCTGATTTTGTAATTCATTAAGCTGGAAAGTCCAGTCAGTTTCGATTACTTGTGTTTAGAGCGATTTAATTTAGTATAATTAGTTGCTAACGTTGACAACTGTGGATAAGTCCTAATGCTCGGTGTAACGTGATGGTGTTGGTCAAACCTGATTTTATGAACTGTTCTATTTTTAGATGTATACTATTTAGAACAAAATACAAAATGAAAAGAAAGGAAATGATAAACACGTTATTTCTATCCCTACATGCTGCTATAGGTATGCGAGTGATGTGTGAACGAAAAGATAAAAACAGACTAGTAAACTAGTTATATATTTATTACTATTCATTTTTTTACGAACCTTTAGAACCTGGGACTCAGCAGTAAGGCACTCCATTCCCATTAAAACACTTCCGTTCTCCACTTTCCGCTGTATTCTGGAGGCATTGCATCTTGATTGGCGAAACACAACGCCGCGCTTTATCTCGTTATCAGAGCGACGAAATGAAAACATTAAATATTTTATTTCCTCGAGTGGAAATCGAACCAACGACCTGTCGCGTTTACAGTCGCACACTTGTGCCCCTGTGCGACGACTATCTTCAATATGCATGCATACCTGCATTATGTCAAAAATATTATGTAATCCCTAAATATATTGCCAACGTAGACAAAGCGGGCATACCCCGCTATATAAAAACCATTCTACGTACATCGTTCTACATTGTAATTTATAAATATAAAAATAATAAGTATATGTTATCAGTTCAAGGCCTGGTTACAGAGCCGAATGAATGAAGTTATTAATATATGTGGTTATATGTAGATACATATATAAATAGTAGTTTAAACATGTTTTTAAAATATCTTATCCTTTAGTCACTGTTTCATTTTCATAGAATAGGTTATGTTTATTAAAGCATTACATTTATTGTGTTACATTCGGCGAATCCCTCATATGCTTAGTTTGTAACTGTATCCAGCATGCAACAGAGAAGGCAAAGGGAAGGAATCTAGTGTTACGTTGTATTTTTCTGTATGCAATAAAGTATATTCTACTCTATTCTATTCCGTTCCACAATTTAGCGATATTGCGTGTTAAGTAGTGACGAGATTACTATAGGTGGAAATCGAATCTACAACAGTCGCGTACAGTCCACTGCGCCACGACGGCCACAACTCCTTCCTGCCATAAAGTGGAAAATATAGGCTCTTAACACTAAGCTCTTCACACAAAATAAGAAAGTTAGTAACTAAACAAGAGAAGATATTAACTTTATACCATGTATATATTTCCAGATTCATGGGTGTATGTGTACACGAGGGTCAGCTACACGCGCTCACAGAGTACATGGAAGGTGGTTCCTTAGAACAAGTGATATTGGGTATACCACCTGAACCCTTGCCTCAACCGCTGAGGATATCGTTGGCAGCCGACGTCGCTGAAGGCATGATGTACTTGCATTCACTGGGCGTCTTCCATAGAGATCTTACCGCTAAGGTGAGTAGAGAACTTCCGTTGTTTTTATTTTAGCTTCACAGTGTATCCCGCATGTAGCATTCAGAGAGAACCTAGTGTTAAGCCACTCTGTTCCCCACTTTCTGCCGAATTTTCGAAACATTGATAGTGCAGTGGAATTCAATGCCGCGGTTTGTCTTGTAACTAGAGCTAGGGAATCAATATATTAAATACATAATTCATTTCCGCGAGTGGGGACCGAACCCACAACTGCCGCGTTACACGCTGTGCCACTGCCATTCCGATGATATATATTTTTTTATACTTCATAAATAAATCGTATAATTTCAGAACGTGCTACTGAAGAAGAATGTTGACGGCGAATATACAGCTGTTGTAGCAGATTTTGGCTTAGCGGCGAAAATACCTCATTCGATGTAAGTTTAATATGTGATTGAGTATTTTATAAGGCTATTTGTCAAAAAATCTAAGAATATACAAATGAGATGGCTAACGTAGTAAGCTAAATGTTAGTATTAATAGTTACACAAAATAATAAATTTAATTTTAAAATTCATATCAAAGTTATTTTCTTTATACGTATATTTTAATACGCGAAAAACAACCACCATGAAATGATTTCTTACTGTCTTCTAAACAAAGTCTCAACTGATCAACACCGTTTTTGTACATACATAGGTTATTAACAATATTCATTGTTTACAAGAGGAACTGACTCCACAGACTCTTCATGGTGGTTCGGTTTGGTTCTTCGATTATGGCGTTCCGAGCGTGCCAGTAGAGCACATATCACTTCGCCAATGTCACGTTGTATGGAGAAAACACGAAGGAGGTTGTACGGTCTCTTCATGGTGTCTAGTGTTTCCATCAAATAAAAAAAAACTGACGACAGCGAATAGGACTCGCGCAGGAAGGGTTCAAAGTAAAAGTCAAATATTTTTGTTCATAATAATAAGTTATTTTTAGAATGTCAAACAATTTACCACCAGTTCACTAAATTTTCGTACCATTTTTCCGTTCATTCCATACCATTGTCTATAAAAACGAGCAAAATAATCACGTTTGTTGTGTGGAAGAGGCTACGGGCTCTTATTTCATAGAAATATTTATATCATCTGTGAGAATTTTAACTTTCTAACTATCTATAATATATATTGGTAAGTTACATGTCTGATGACAGACGTTCAGAGTTTCAGACAAACAAACGGACGGACTGACAGACTTACTAATAAGGTTCCATTTTACCCTATAAGTACAAAAAAATGGAAAATTTAACTGCATTTTGTATGTGATTGAATAAAATCATGACCTGTGGATACTGTGACAATATTTGTGGCTTATCAGGACCTATGATCGAATTGAGACACTTATAAAGGTGTAATTGTAATGACCATATATAATTTAAGTAGATGCTACGAATGAAGCATCTGGGGAGTATTACATATTAATTCTGTACTTTTGTAATTTAATTTATGCAAGTCGCTGTTGGTATCCGACACTCAACTCTCTAGGGCGGAACTAATGAGAACAGAATGATATTTTTGTTTAAAGATTAATTTCCAGTAATAATATAATATTACTTATAACATCCATTATTAATATGTATAATATAATAAAACAAATAAGAACTTTATACGAAATTTTTTGTATCCCAATCGGACAGTTTCTTGGCCGATTTTTATTTATCATACTATACGTTTACTTTCTCTACTTAGCTAACTGAAGGTGTAATTATCATTGAATGTCGTTCACCTGTTACAAAGACAAAGGGTTGATTGCCTGATTACTCCTTTTCATCGGTCTGGCTTCTGTTAATTAATTTATTTTACTTTAGTTATTTATTTATTTTTTTATTTTGTTCATCTCCAGCGTTTTTAATAATAAGTAGAGGGAACTAATCACTTCGTGATCCACTTTTCGCATGTTGTAAAGTGCATAGATTTATCGGAACCAGCGCGATATTTAAATAACTTCTAAATTAACTTCTCTAAATGTGATGATTATTCTTCTTATAAGCTATGATTATTCTTCTTATAAGGTGACCATCATCGAGTATTATCAAATGCCATCAAAAACATCCTGTAAAAAACCCAAGTCTCGCAGCTCAATCTTTCTACCGTAAAAAGTTGTGAGATCCATGTAATACCAAGTCGGTTATTCTATTTAGTCTCTACTTAAAGGACCTTCTGTCTTAAGTTATTACATAAGTTATTATCATGCCAATATTAAAAATATTTTACGTTTTGAACAAATAGATCGACTTGGACATTGCATGATTTATTATTTTCTATTATACAGTAATAATGATTCATTAACTGCAAATGTAACCTTGTAATCCTATACATTTATATGGAATTACAAAGTTATTCATGCAGTTGGTGTATTTGGAAAACTGGACCAAAATTACAAAATATTTAGATTTTCCCATGATTAAGACACTAAACTCTATTTGTATTATAAATTGGAAGCTTCTATGTCTGCTAGAAGTGCCTTGGACTTTTGATGATCGGTGAGTCAGTCAGTCAGTCAGTGAGTGACAAAATTTAGAAACTTTAACAAGTTGTCATTCTTAAACTACTAGTTCAAATTGACTGAAATTTTAAATATACCGTGTTTATATAATGCCTGAGTAGTTACTGAAAATTCAGGTTTCTTGTTTTATCCACAAAGAAATTATAGGGGGGTCGAAAATGGCCTGAATTGCTTCGAGAAAAAGATGGTACGGCCGTGGTTGCTCGACTTGGCGGGAGCACTGCCGTGCCCCCAGATATATAATACACTAAATAGTAATAAAAAGTTATTATCTAATTTTGATAATGTTTCTATCAGCCGCTTTGGATTAAGAATGAAATAACTAACTAAGCTTAAGATGCCTTGACCTCAGTATTACTAACAAGAGTCACACTTATAATAGATCAAAATTCTTGCTTTTAACATCAAATTTATATAAAACTAAATATAGATGTATTCTTCGTTAGCTCGGATAAAGGAGGTTCTATTCCAAATGCACATATCCGATAATTACACGCACGCCACGTCACGCTATTTCGCGTGCAAAAACCGATATCGTGTTGCGGAACGAGTCATTTGTCAACTTTGGGCAATTTATCAAGGCGGTGTGTCGTAAGAACCACCCTTCACTTTTATTTACGATGCGTGAACATTCCTAGAAAATGCATAAATACTTTACGTATCACGTGTCTTACGTAAAGCTGCCAAAGTGGACTCTCCATGACTATAAATCGTTATTTCTTCACGCATTCACTGTACTTGGAGAGTGATATAAAACTATAAGAAAATACAATGACTTTGTGTGTTGGGTGATGGTACTCAACACTGCATCTATGTAACCAGCATAAACTATATGAATTCGACCATGTCCAAGTGTAGAATCAACTAATTGTACCAAATATATTTTTGTTTTATTTTTACGCAAGCATAGGTACTCCATATAACTTGCATGACGAAACGTAATGCCATAAAGAAAGCCATTTTCGTGGCGGAACTCCACGCCGTGCTTTGTCTTGTAAAAAGAGCGAGAAATTAAAATTATTCATTTCCCCTATTTTATAGTAGGGATCGAATAGTACAATTGTGAAAGAGACTTCTATTATAATTATGCTCGTATTATATTTTCAGAAACGGCTACAGGCTACCCAGTGTGGGGTCACCGTGGTGGATGTCGCCCGAGTGCCTGCGCGGGCGCTGGTACGACCATCGCTCCGATATATTCTCATATGGAATCATTTTGTGCCAACTCATAGCTAGGGTAAGTTTATTTCGTTTATATTTATTAAAATTGTAATTTATAACATAATCTTTTATCTCCATTTGTATATTATCCATCTTGTACAAAGTTCATATTGTGAACATCATTTCTTCCTTATTTAAGAGACTAATCACATTTGGTCAATAACTAATCATTATTTATATGACGTTTTAGTGACTCACTGTGTTGCATTGACCATTAAAATCATGTCTTTATTGTAATTTTCTTGTTTACTAAAAGCGAAATACCTCAATTAGTTAATATTTAATGTAATTTATATTTTAGGTAATGTCAAAGACAAGAAAATTTAATAGAAATATATGAAAAGAATTATATATTTTTTTAGCTTAAACCAGTGATTCTCAACCTTTTTTTTTTTGTTGCGGCACATATTTAACAATTTCAAAATTTGGCGGCACACAAAGAAAACGATAAAAATTATTTACTTACTACAACACACGCAGGCACTAAGAAAAAACGCGTTGCAAAGCAAATAATAAAATAATTTATTTTTTTGTAGATTTAAATATATATTCATGTTAAAAATATATATTTTTTAAATGATATATTATAATATAATAATATTAACATTATTATATATTTGCAAAATTTGGCGGCACACAAAAGTGCCAGTGCAAAAAAAAAGTGCAACGCGGCACAGTGGTTGAGAATCACTGGCTTAAACACTAAAGAAAAACATTTAATATATGATGTTATACTTAATATGTCAAAATACACCCAATGCCGAATTTCTATAAGTCAAGCAAGAACACTGACTAGTGTAAAACTGACTTCAGTTTTTACTTCCTAATCGCGTGACGCGTATTATATTATTATCGTTATTAAACATATTATGATAATTTAAATGCCTTTTATAGGTTAATATGGTCGTAAAAGTTTGTGATTCTATATATTATGAATATGTTGTTTATTTTGCACTGTAGTAAAACTATGTTTTATTATTATTATATAATTTAGGTATTTAAAAGTCTCGTCTCTATATCATGCTTGCGATTGAGGGTAGATACAAATATTTCTCAAATGGAATCACACAACTCTATCACGCGTACCACTAAGGTTCTGAAAATGCTATTAATAATTATTAATTGTATGCTGAGGCCGTCGTGGCACAGTAGTACAACAAGTGACTGTAAACGCGAGGTTGTGAGTTAAATTCCACTCAGAATAATAAATTATTTTCCATATTCATTTCCTTGCTCTGGTGACAAGACAAACCGCAGTGTTGACTTTCGCCGTTCAACTCGCAATGTCTGGAAAATTCGGCGAAAAGTGTTGAATGGACTTGCCTTAATACTAGGTTCCCTCTGCTTACACTACCTCATGCTGAATACAGCGTAAAACGTACAAAAAATGTATGCTTAACGGCAGCGTTGAACCCGCCACACTCAACCGCGCAACATATTTCGTCGGAAAGTGGAGAACAGACTGTGTTAACTACTAAGTTTTCTCTGCCTTCTCTTTTGTACACAAGAGGAAAGTGTAAAATTGAAAAAATAAACATTGTATGGTTACTTAGGTGGACGCGGACCCCGACGTACTACCACGTACGGACAACTTCGGTCTAAACTACATGGCCTTTGTGGAACTTTGCGATGAAGACACTGTTCCCGACTTCCTACGACTCGCTTTTAATTGTTGCATTGTGAGTATTTATTATAATGTTTATTTATACATATATGTATGTTCTAAAGAATCATTTATTTATTGTGGGTAAGTATACAGTCATTCTTATTGTTGTATCTTTCAGGATATATAACACTGTTTTTGAAAGACTTTTTTTTATTTCACTTAAAGTACATTTTCACGATGTTTTTATAAGGCGGTTCGAAAATTCTTTAAATACTTCTCATACATCGAGAAATTAACAATTGTTGAGGCCGTCGAGGCGTAGGGGCACAAGGCTGTGACTGTAACGCCACGGTTGTGGGTTCGATCCCCACTCTAGGGAATGAATTATTATTTATTTTGTGATTTGATTTTGTGTTTTCTTATTTAAATCAGAGAATCGGAAAGGTTAAACCCCAAACACGGATGTTACAAAAGGATATTCGGCCACTTTTTTTTCTTTTATGAATTAAAAATCTTCTATATTATGCGAAGCGAACTTATGTAATATTTACATGTCTTCAAATTGTTACTTCTAAGTCTTAAAAGTTTTTCTCAGCACTAGCTTTACGCCGTGTGTCGCTGTATGTTTATCAGGAGTCAAAATTGTACTGGAATAAATCATTTATTTAATTAAATTAGCCTTTTATTCAGATTGAATTTCATTATCTGTTTGCCCTTTGGCAAAGGCCTCTCTCTCCCAACTCTCACCACCTAATCTTGTCCAAGGTTGTCCTGGTCCATGAGTTATTTGCTAATGTTTTTAATTAATCTGACCAACGCTTGAAAGATTGGCCTTGTTTTCTTTCTTTGTTCCTAGGATGCCAATAGACTATTTATTGATTAAAAAATATATAAAAAAATAATTTAGAATAAATAATAATTTATATTTACATTTAAACAATATTGTTTTAGTACGAGGCTAAAGCGCGGCCGCTATTTCCCGAGATAGTGAGCAAGCTCGCGGAACTCAAAGAGGGCCTCGACGACGCGTGGGGGGACTGCACGCCCAACTCCTCATACGACAGGTATCATCCCCCAGTCTAAAAAGTTTCTACTAACTATAAGTAGCATTATGATAATATGAAAATGATATCTAAGTATATTTATATGTCTTTACAGTGAAGAAGCGGATTCGTCCGGTCCGCGTTCCTGTCCGGGGCTCTCCGCCTGGCGACGACCCGCGCGCCTGCGCTCCGAGGGCAGCCCGCATGCACACCATCACACACGCGACCGTTAGTGATTATTTTTTATTAATTTATTATTTATATTATAATAGTATTTTGTTTGAAAAGGGAATTAAGTTAATGTTGAGTTGACGAATTTCCTATAAAATAGAGAGGATTTGAAAATCTTATTTTTTTAAGGGATAAAAAGAAATATTTGTTATAATAAATAATGCATCATAATGTTTAGTTATATTAAACCTTGGCACACACTCCAGGCGGAGCCGTGCACCGGCGCTCGCTGTCGGAGCTGGAGTGGGCGTGGCGCGCGCGCGGGGCGCGGCCGTCGCCGCACCGCTCGGCGGGCGCGCTGGCCGGCCCGCCCGCCGCGCCGCCGCCGCCGCGCCTGGCGCGCCTGCTGCGCCTCGCGCACATCATGCTGCTGCGCGACACGCACGCCGCGCCCGCGCCCACGCCGCGCCCGCTGCACTCCTTCCGCGGCGTGCACAAGATCCTGGAGCCGCCGCCGCCGCGCTCCTGCTCGCCCTCCGCGCCGCCCTCGCCCGCCTCGCCGCTCGAGCCGCGCTGCGCCTCGCTGCCGCCCTCGCCCGTGCTGGAGCGCCGCGAGCTGCGGCGCCGCGCCTCCTGCGAGAGCGGCATCTTCTCCGTGGCCAACGAGGACTGCGCGCCCGCCGCGTACGGCGCCGTGTGCCCGTGCTCGCTGCTGGGCTGCCACCGCTGCTGGTGGCGCCGCGACGCCGCGCGCGACGAGCGCCTGCGCGTGTGCGCCGACTGCCTGCGCGTGTACGAGCGCCTGCTGCGCCGCCGCCCGCCGCCGCCGCCCGACTCGGCGCTGTCCACGGCCGTGAGCTCGCTGCGCAGCCTGGCCGACGACGAGCGCGCCTGGTCCTTCCTGTGCGGCGGCGGCGGCGACGACGCGCACGTGCTGGCGCGCTGCTGCTGCGAGGAGGGCGCGCGCTGCGACGCGGGCGAGCTGCACGCCTTCCCGGCGCGCCTGCTGGCCGTGGGCAAGCGCACCTCCAGCGTGTACACGGACAGCTCGGAGGACGTGGCCTCGCTGGGCTCCGACAGCGTGTACGACGACCGCCTGCCGAGGCACGTACGATCGGCCCAAATATCCAAAATTGTCGAGTATTTTGAACGTAAAGGTGAAGATTTTAGAGGACCGCTGTTGAAGACGCTGCAAGTTGGCAAGGAACCTCCGTACTACGTCGATGTTAAACACCGCGCTCCTCCGGCAAATGTGGGAGCGTGTGAGGGGGGACGCAAGTGTACGGCGCAACGTCTCATGATATGCGAGGGAGCGGTCAAGTCCAAGCTGCCCCTATTCGATAAGAAGTCATAACGCAAAGGATACGATTACGAACGCCGCTCCTCTATATATAGATAGTGCGTGTCGTGTGACGTAGTAATACTGACGTAACGTGATGTGTGACGCGGTCATAGTAACGTGACGTGATGTGTGACGCGGTAATTGTGACGTGATGTGTCTGTCAGTGACTTCTTCCAGCATTGTACCAGAGGATATTTTTACTTAAAGCTATACAGAGCGAGAAAATATTGTATCTAATAGAATATAATAATATTGGTTAATACAGTATTGTTAAGGCTAGTGCCAACTTGTATTGGATGAGTGACAATATTGAGTAAATCTGCACTCCTTCTAGCATGCGGGTTTACATGTTATTCGAGTGTTAATTAATAAATAAATTTAAAATGTAAAGTTAATATATGAACAATTTGTTTAAAACTCGTTCTAAAGGGAGTGCATACTATCGACGTTCGAAAAAATATATTTTTGGATACGTCGAATTGTTGACTGAGTAAATGTAAGTATTTGATTTTTTTTAAGGCTGTAGATATGAGCTATGCGTTTGTTAAGTAAGACAATTAATAGAGGAAATCTGAATAGTTCTTATCTAAAGTCAAAGAAACTAATTTTTATTTAAAAAAAAAGTGAATTTTATGTTTTATTTATACATGTACTATAATAAAGATTAAAAAGACTTGTTAAAACGTAGCAATAATTGTCTTAAGTAATAAATGTATAGCGATTAAGTAAAAGTGGAGAGCGGAATCACTACACCCGCCTACTGTAGGTCGATGAGTCGTAGACGTCCTGAATGTACGTCAAAAGTAAAAAAATATCTAAAGTCGAGTCTGTTACTTTAGGGCGGCTACAACACGTCTACTGTACCATACTTTAATTGAGGCCTTCTCCATAGGTGTAACCGGGGATCGGACATATTATAACTTTTTCATACTTAAATCGGTGTTAAAATCCTGTAAATAAATTACTTATATTTATAATTTATATACAGTATTATATTATTACTTGCCAGTCTATATAAGTTTGTAAATAATTTAGTTTTTTTTTTTATTAAAATTCATTAAATTTAGAAACGAAATGTGTGGTCGTCGTCAGTTGCTATTCTTTTCTGTCAAATTACATAATATATTTAAAAAAAATGTATACTAACTATTGTGGATCGGAATTCGTCCTGAAATTTCATTGAAAATTAATAAATATATATATCGCGGCACGTGTCTAGTCTCTTCAAAAGTGTCGTAAACCGTCGATTTAGAGAGAATATTTATTTCAAAACGTTTTTATTTATTATTAATATAACTATTTTATAAAATTTAAATTGCTTAATATTTGTCTCAAAGGAGTCCTTAGAGCCATCGATAAATAACGTCACACGTTAAAAGTGGGGGGGCAGTCCTTTTTTACCAAGTGACAAACGTGTCCTAAATAAAAAAAAGCTCAACGCCGCTTCGCCTGCTTAAATTTATCGTTATATTATAGCCAAATGTGCAAAATGTTTATATAAAATGTAGCCTATGTGTTATTTTGATGTAAAAGCAATGTTGCTGTAAAATTTAATTTAAATTCGTTCAGTAGATTTTGCGTGAAAGTGGAACAAACATTCACATTTAGAGTTTTAATTAATTAATAATTTAAATTAATAAAAAAAATCAGCTTCACGCTATATTACGCACACAACAGGGTAGACAGAGGGAACCTAGTGTTAAGACACTCCGTTCCCCACTGCTGCCGAATTTGGAGGCATTGTGTATGAGTTTGAATGGTGGAATACAAAGCCGCGCTTTGCCTCAAATAGTAGGAAACAAGTATAATTTCGGAAGTGCTATTTCAATTAAATATTTTTAGGTGTATAATTTATATGTTACATTAGATCGTGGTCCCACAAATGTCACAACTGGTGGAAAAGACTGAGGACAGTCGATAAAGTCATGAAATCCGTGTGACGTAATTTATGAATGGCCCCTATTATACGTTTATTTTTTAATTTTCTATACTGATAAGAACATAAATTGGATTGTATTCACTCGTCTATCTTTCTTAAAATTTAGACTTGTTTTGTTAAAAAAAATCTCAACTACGTACAAAAATGTGTCAAATCAGTTCCGAAAAAGCGTTATTAATAGTCGATTATTTTGATAGGTCTTTATTCAAGTTGTCAGAATCGATTTTCGGGCAGTTTTCTTAAATCAAACCGATTTTAGATATGTTGAGCTGTTTTTATATAATTATGAACCATGCTTGTCTTTAATCAAAAATCTAAAATACTTAGATGATCTACCAAAATAATCGATTCCACATAAGAATAGAAAAAATATATTTTTGTAAATAACATTGTAAAGGCATATATATATTCATTGCGGATTTATAATTGTTTACATCAGGGTATTCGTATCGTGTACATAAAGTGCGGTAGATGTTAAATCAATGTATCGAAATTAATATTTCAATAAAAATCATTTTTGTGCCTCTGCCGCGAGCCCTCACGCTTAAAAGTGAGTTATTACAGTAACTATATCATATAATATTATAATATTTAATAAATTATCGAATAATTGCATCTCCGAAACATATACTTAAATACGAAAATTTATTATTTGATTGATTCCAAACAGTTATTTTTTATTAAGGCTTTACTCGTGGCAGAGAAAATTAAATTAAATAATCAGTGCCAAATACACAAATATATATATATATATATATATATNATATATATATATATATATATATTGCAAATTACAACACTATTTTTTAAAGAGAGAGCCGTCCTATTGATTTCTGTTTCGCTTTGAAGTCTTTTTAATAAAATTAATTTATTATTTAAATACTTAAACAGAAATAATGTGATATTCTTTTCATTCATGTTTTCTATCAATAGATTTTGAATTTAAAAAATTGAACTTTAAAAAATACATTATGGAATTATTGATAGTTTAATTTTTCATAATTGTAACTGCTTATAAACATATTAACGGGCGGCTATTTAATTGTTTTATATTACATTTTTTACCTTCAAGGCAGAAAGTTTTTGTCCGTCCATTCAACTATAGTTTCTTCAAATCATCTTCAAAACTTCACTAATAAAATAGCCTAAAACCATTAAATAAATCTGTTATATTATGAAGTAAAAATTTTGTGTTGCCATTTATCTACTAAAAGAAAGTATCCTATAGGATACATTCTTTACGAGATCAAGAGTGACCTTTAGTGTTGCTAATAATTTAATTAAATAACATAAAAATCTACGGCCGTCGGCAATTTCATATTTTTTGTAACATGGCAATACATGTAAATCTAAAATTTATAAAGTTAAGATTTTTTTTCTTGTAAAAATGGTGGTACTTTAAGAGAAGCAGCTATTCGGGTTTTGATCAATTAAGCAATCGATTATTTTAAAATATATATAATAATTTGTTCACTTTATCTGTTGTAGAAATAATATATTTGTCAGTTGTACCTGTTAATGATACACAATAACTATAAATATTGTGCAATAGTGAATATCTTTTGGTTTTTGTTTAATCTGTTGGTTATTTTGTGAAAGTATGAAAACAGAAAAGTTCTAAATTTTCTCAATTTCTAGTTTTACCTTTTTAATTTTGAGCCAATATTTTGGAATTATAAAAATCGATATTTAGCCGATGTTTTTTAAATATACTGTACGTAAAACAACTTAATATCGTGTCTAATGAGAATTATTTTCTTAATTAAAAAAAGTTGCATTTTTTGTATTTTCACAATTTTCCTCACGAATGTATGAATTTTGTCAATTACTAATTGAGCAATGTTTCAACATTTAACAAACATTTTTATTCGACGTTTCCGAAGAAATTGAAGTTACACCATGAAAAGCATATCAGTTTCAAAATACTTAGAATTATTAGCGGTTATTTTTATAATTAATAATATATAAATTAGGGAAACACGAGTTCTTCTAAACAAATATACATATATACTTAGGGGAATAATATACATATTTAGGGGAATTTAATTTTCAATCGTATGGGTAATTCGTAAAGTAGAAATTTTTATAAGTTCTCGTGTTTTTTGTTATGTAAGATTTACAATGTCCGTATGTATCCGCTAGTACCATGTCTCAATAGAAAATATTAACATGCTACATATAATAAGAAAATTTATAAGGGATTTAGTGACAGTTACTTTGACATGGTTCTAAGTGATACATACGTTATTTACGATAGATAACGTTCCTTGTTTTAAGGCACTAACGTTTAATATAAGACGTTTTGTTACAACGGTTGTGTCTTCAAATCCGTTTCTCGATTGCGATTGACAAACATCGATTGTTTATCAAGAATTGATTAAAATATCAGTTAAATTTCCCAGTGATGAGTTGGAAATCGATTTCGGTTTCGCCTATAATCGATATTAATCGATCGTAATCTTGGGACTAGACTTGCAATAGTTATAGTTAGCCGACTGAGGCAGTTAAAAATAATTTGTAAATGAAAGGTGGTATTAATAAATATATTTTGTTTCAATTTGTCTATTATTTCTTAATGTCTGTTGATTCTATTCTATTCTTTTTTTTTTAAATCATAAAATACAGTAAATTATTAAAATGAACATAACATACACTACTACATGTCTGATAATACGTACTTTTATACCCATATATTCACACAAGTAGCTATGTCAACGCATATTGAACGCGTTAATTAGTTCTCTAGTTAAATAAAAAAAGATTGTATAACAATAAAATGTATTTGTTTTAAATATAATTAAATTAATATAATAAAGTTAATTAAAATTAATCTTTACAGATGCACAGTTTAATTTTTTCACGCGACGGTTTCTGAAATAATAATATAAGAAAATATACATACATTTTGTGTGATTTGAAAGAAAAATTTAATGAGGATTTTTTGTTTACAACATTTTAATAATAGAAGTCTCCGTGTCAGAGTGGAACAGCGTCCCGTCGTGACGATTGTGGATTCGATTCCTACTCGGGGGAATGAATTTAATTGTTTCATCTATTTTTTTCGCTATGGTAAAAAGACAGATAGAATTTTATACTAACACTCGCTCGTTTCGGTGTGTAACTGTCACAAGTCTTAGTTTTCCATATATAGGCTTTTAATTTGCCCATATTTTTGTATAAAAGTGCCAAAAGTCCCATAAGTGCCGTGCTGCCGAGTACTGGCATCCATAGCTTAGTCCCTTGTGAGTCTATCCAAGTGAAGAAGTGCCAACTCTCCGTAGGTGGAGTGCTATCAGGTTGACCTCTAGAGCGGTTTGCATTTTCTCTCCTTTCTAGTTCTTCAGCACTGCACATGTAATTTGTTTTATCAAATCTAGTATGGTAGAGGGAACTCAGTGTTAAGACACTCCTATCCCCAAGCGGCGCTCAATTTTCAAAACATTACGTGTGAAGTGACAGAACCAGAGCGAGGAAATTAAAATAATTTGTTCTCCTAAATGATAATCGAACCTACAACCATCGTTCTTACAGCCAGGCGCTGTATCGCTACACCACAATGGACTGAATATGTAAAGTTGAATTGTTCATAAATAAATGTCACTTGTTAATATATTATAGACCCGCGGCTTCGTCCGTTTGTTTGTCTTTAAACATAAATTTTAAAAATTGTTGTTTTGAGTTCTATTACATTGACACATGCGGATGGCCCTAATAAGTAATTTCAAATACCTTACATGTACAGACTGCGACCGATTATAATTTTATTATACATAATTATAGAAGACGTAATTTGACAAATTAACAATCTGTAGACGCGATGGTTTCGTCCTCACTTGCACATTATATAGCTACAATTATTTTATTTATTTTCACTACTGTATTCAAATTATATTAGCTACTTATGTTTGTGTTATATCCATACTCACGTTTTAATAAAATTTCGTACTTCTTAAAATGTATGAAAGGTAAAGAAATCTTCACACAAGTATCTTTGCCCATCTTTTTATACATGTATATATAGATAATTAAAAAAATTTACAAAGTATCATATACGTACCAGTCACACATTTTTATACATTTATTTCCAAAAAGATTTATATTCGATATACATTGTGTTCCTTTTCATTATTTTTTCCATTTTAAAATTACTACATTACGATTGTTTAACATTTTTGACAATTGATTGACATTGCTGTCAATATGGCATCACTGACTTTTACTCTTTTATTTTTTTGCATGAAGTTGGCACTAGAAATAAAAGTTATTAATAGGAACTACATATTATATTTTTAAGTCAGTCGTAGCACAGAAGCACAAGCGTGCCACTGCAACTTTAAACGCGACGGTTGTGGGTTCGGTTGATACAGTTTCAAACTAAAAAACAATAAAATATATATTTTTAGGTGTGAGATCATCGTGGCGCAGTAATACAGCGCCTGACTGTGAATGCGACGGAGGGGGCGAACTCTCGCTCTGGTAACAAACCGCGGCCTTTTCGCCGCTAGAAAGCCTATTAATGTGTGTATTGACTATATGGAGTAATAGCCAATATTCTTCAGGAGTCCGATTTTTTCCACAAAAATTACACAATTCTGTTTTGCTGAACCAGTGGAACCACTGATATTGATTGATCTTTAGGTATGGAACCCTAAAAACTAAAATTTACAAAACAGTTTTTTTTAGATTAGTGTGAACATACGCACAGACACACAGGCAATCCGACAAACAGACAACAATTTTAAAAATTATTGTTTTGAGTGAGTTATTACATTGTTAAATGTTCCGTTTAATATTTTTTGTTTTATATCTTCTATATACAGACAACGATCAATTACAATTTTCATTATAAGTAGATATTACAATTTATTTTAATTTTTCCGTTGTAATAACAACGTTGGCTTTCGCGACTTAACAATAGGGAAAGTACACAATGTCTTTATACGTATATATTTTATGATATCTAGAAAATTCGTGAAACTATTTAAATAAAAATATAAAAACTAACCAAACTAGGTCCACCCTTATCGCAAGTACACACATACTTGGAAGCGCCAATATTTTGATTGCAGCCTTTCGTATAGCTTACAGGGGAAGAGAAGAACAGCTTGTAGACCGCCACCAGCAGCCCGGCGCCGATCACCACACCCGCCACCACCGGCACCCAGTCGTCACGACTGCTCATCATACTGTCATACAAAGTTTTCGTTAGCTTCACGCATTTCCCGTATATAGCGGGATAGGCAAAGAGAAATCAAAGCTGAGATATCCCATTCGAAACAAACGTCTCCGAACGAATTAGACGTTTCGCATACATTGGCTAGATATTGCATTTTGAATTAGGAACTCAACGCTGCGTTTCGTCTTACTATTATGGAGAACTGATAAAGGAGTTATCGAAATGCAATTTTGAAGTGTAGCTAGAAGCTATCATAATAGATAATTTATCTTGCTGACCAATAAGTAAAGCAAAACGTTAAATTACTTATTAATTTAGTAATATAGGTATTAGAAAATAGCGTAAGACTAAAAAATATTTTTTTTCACGCTGTGTCCTGCACATAGCAGTGGAGACAGAGAGGACATGGGAATCTAGTGTTAAAATACTCCGTTCCCCACTTTTCGCTGAATTCTTGAGAGAGGGTCTCGGAGCTCAAAAGCGCGCGTTGCCTTGTTACTAGACCGGGGTAATGAAAATCTAATATTAATGAAAAAAGCAATATGCTAATTATAATATAGAAAAATTTAAAGTACATACAAAACGTCATACCATCTAAGCCGAGTATCTTAAGAAATACGAAAGAGTATCTTTTGTAGTCTTTAGAACAATAATTTTAGTTAAATTATTAAAAAAGAAAAATCAAAAAATAAATTTTTAAAAACACAAACTTTGTGACATTTTCAAACTTCAGTTTTACATAGACAAGTATCATCTACAAGATTTTAAAAAGAGTATGTATTTATATTCTTTTTTATCTGTTCAGTCTACATGAATAAATAGGAGAAATTGTAATACATAGAATAAAACTGTAACTGATCGCTATCTGTACTTGAAATATATATGAAAAAATCTATATTTGTTGATGCTTATCGTTGTAAAAAAACCAAAACAATGATTTTTAAAATCTCAGAAATGGCTTAATCGATTTGAATGCAGTTTTCACTACTGTATTTTGGCGAACTTCCCTTAACGATAGTGTCATTTTTATTGAAATTGGTTCATAAATAAAAAAGTTGTGTAGGTAAATATAAAGAATTGCGTGCGACAATCTTGCCACAGAATAAGACTGTTATTTATGAATATTATCTTTAAAATGATAATGTTATTAGATTACAAAAGTACCTACTCCAGACGATAAAATAAATTATTTTATAGTACAAGAAGTAAGAATTTGAACCTGCACTGATTGGAATACTTGTCAACCCAAGCCAATTAAGCTATATGTTCTTATCGAGCCACTCCAAAATTCTCTAAATTTAACAATATAAAAAATGTTTAAATAATAACTATATGATTTCATTAAATTGATTATCTAAAGATTTTATATTAATTCTTATGTCACCATTGGAATACGTTAAGTCGAACATACTTAATTCAATGATTTTTTTTGACAAAATCATATTTAAAAAAAAATTAAATCAGCTTCACTTCAGCGCGGCGTTGAGTTCTGCCACTCAACACGCAATGTCTCCAGAATTCGGCAGAAAGTGCAAAACGGAGTGTCTTAACACTAGGTTCCCTCTGCCTACCCTGCTGTGTGCGGGATGCAACGTGAAACTGATTTACTTTTGTTTATTTTGTTTGTTCATTTCAATTACTCAGATATTTTTTTTATAATAGAGTTTTTCTACTTGTTATTCTTTCTCGGTTTATTTTGATTATTTAGAGCTTTTATTTTTACATAATAATCCTATTGAAAACTGAAAATAATTTCATAAATATATTTAATAAATATTTATACAGTTCAAGCGCGCGGAGCCGCGCGGGTCCGCTAGTATTTAAATACATATCATGTTCTAAATGTCTATAACAGTGAATCTGAATAATAAAACAGACACAATATAAATGATTTCAACCTACACATAATGTAGGTTGAAGATATAATTATATAATATAAAAAATTAAACAATAATATTTTTAAGTCAAAAAATTATACTTAATTTATCTATAATATTCATAGTAAAAAATCATATAAATTGAAAAAAAAAAAACTCAATCACGGCAGAAATTTGTGATACTCTATGTATTCTTCATTTGTCAACAGAAACTTGGCGACTGCGCGTAGCTGTCCATTCGATTGTTCCAAGGCGCCAATAACATTGCGAATTTTATTTTTATATTCATTAAGTATGGGCTGTCCCAAATTTGCAATCAAATTTAATTGAGGATTCCAAAAGTATTTTATCTCGCCCCTTTCTAGAGCTGCATAGAACTTCTTCACCGAATAAGTGAACAAAGTTCCAATGTCATTTTTTTGCCAGAACATTGGATTAGTTCGCTTTAATTCCATAATTTCCCAAAAGAAAATTGTTTTTATATAGTAACTTGCTATTTTCTTCATACCGAGAGAGTCGCGCAATTTCTTCACCTGAAAAAGGGAAAATTGTATATAGAAATTCAAACATTTTATCGCTAAAAAATAATTTAAAAAAGAGTCCTGTTGTTTATCTTACACCGGTATTTCTCAAGTTTGAGGAATTACTTTTGTGAACTAGTGTTATTTGACGGTAAAAAAAATTAAGCTTGTTATTTTTCATTTAGATTAAAATGATTTTATTTTAGAATGCATGCGCATGAATGTATGCGCCCTAAATTTATTCGCTACGAATGCAATTGTGAAATTATTTTGTAACATTGTTTTGTAGCGTATAAATAACCAAATTTAATATATAATAAATGGGTTGAATATTAAGTATCGTCTCACTACCATCATTCTGATACCATAGTCCACAGGTTAATCAATAACTCCAGGGAAAACAAGTGGCTTTTCTGGCGAGAAGTTAGTGTTTTTCGAGGTTCCTCGAGATAAACTAACTTCTGTAGAATGAAAGAGGTGCTTTCAAAAGAAATGAAATTTTAAGAGAACAATTACATATTTTGCAGCGATCGGAATTTTATAAGGAGATATAAATGTGATGACGCCTGACGGCGAACTTTAACATGGCGGGTAGCTAAATCAGTATTAAAGAATTATCATACGAAGTCTGTCATGTGGTAAGGCAGCGGGAGCAGATGGAGGTACTGCCCAGATGATCATATGTGGTGGACCACTTGGACTCATTCTGGTTTCTGGGAGGTCCCAGACGATTGGCACGGCGAGGTGCTCACCGTACTTTTGTATAAAGACGAAGGTTCACAGATAGACTGCGCAAGCCATAGGGCTATCAGTTTGATTAGCTTGGGTAGTAAAGTTTATGCTAAAATATTAGCGAGAAGAATAAACGCAAAGAGAGATTTGAAAGACTGTTATGGGAGGATCTTCCGCATGATCATGGAAAAATTCTTGGCCGTTAACCAAAAAGTTTTCTGTGCTTTTGTAGATTTGGAAAAGGCGTTTGACGAAGTTGTGAGAGCGAAATTATGGGAGATACCACTCCGGTACAATGTAAGTGGACCCTTGCTGCAGGCTGTAAGGTGTCTTTACAGAGATCACTCTCTCATTGCATCATTGCATCATCGTAAATTTAATCATTTGAATTTAATAATCACTCTGAAGTACGTGTGTAAAAAAATTGTCTAAGCCTGAATGCGAATAAGACCAAGGTTACGGTATTTGAAAGAGATGAAGAAAGGACGGCATTCAAGATCAGTGTAAATGGCAAGATATTAGAACAAGTGAATGAAATGGTATATTTGGGAAGTATTTTCGGTAGAGATGGACGGTACGAGATGGATGCTGAAAGGCGTATAGCAATACGGCCGGTAACAGGATTAACGGTGCCTTAGCTGCATTGATCAAACGGCGAAATAAGCACAGCTGCACGTTTGGCAGTACACAATGAAGTATTCGTACCGTCGCTCTTATAATGCAGTGAAACGTGGGTATTACAGAAGAAGAATGAAAGATAAATGCTGTGGAGATGCGATGTCTTTGTAGGATATGTGAAATAAGCTTAGCTGATCGAATCCACAATGAAGAGATACATAGAATGGCAGATAGTAGCGAGGATGTCAGTGTCATAGTTAGAATGAAGAAGAACGTGGTCAGCTGGTTTGGGCACGTCGAACGAAGTGATGAATAAATGACAAAATTATTTATGATGGAAAGAAAATTGATTTATGATGGGGAAGTAAGCGGTAAGAATGGTAGCAGGAAACCTCGGTTGACCTTCGAAAACACAATATCAAAGATACTGGAGGAAGGTAACGTAAAGGTAGTGTAGCATGAGGAACCCCCGAAGAGCATATATGAAAAGGTTGATTACAGTAGACGAGGCGAAAGAGGTATGTTAGACCGTAGCGCTCCGTTTTCTCTGACTATCCCGCAAGAGATACAGCGTGAAGCTAAGTTAAGTTAAGCCTACAATCAGGTATATGTAAGTATATTACAAAATCAGTACAGAAGTTCATAATAAACGAAAAATATATTTTCACTACATGCTTTAGTGTGTATGTACTTTATATTTATTTCTTTTTATCATTACTCTTAATAACTCACCAAACATATAGTTTGTCGTAGAGCATATGTATTGTAAAGCAACTGCTTCTCCTGATCCTGTAACGCTATGCGCCACGAGCGGTATTCATCTTGAACCGTGTTACCGCTCTTGTTGGGCTTAGGAACAACCATCCAATAATCTCTCTTGCACTCATGTGGTATGCCACGATACTGTTTCCCCACTGGCCAACGACTTTCCGGAAACTTTAGAGCCGGAACTAAGTCCACATCCAATCTGAATCCTCTAGCCTCTATTATAATAGTCCATGCCGGACCACTCTCGGAAGTACGGATTGTGTACCAAACACCATTAACATTTATTGCGGGTTTCGAATTAAGTGTCGAAAATCGATTAAGGGCTTTGTTTCCGACGCTTTTAAACCAGCTTATGAAATTATTACGTAGTATAAACTTTCGATCGTCCATCCACTCGTATGCTGTCCTGTAAATTTGGCAGTCAGGACCGTCTCTAAATGTCAGTTTTTGGTACTGGACTCCGGCGACGAGTTCCACGTATCCTGGGAAATTTTGTCGAATAGTAATATCATCTTCTCCATAAATCGCCGAATTCATGCTCACCGGCATGTTAATCACTATGTCCATGTCAAATTCATCTGGTTTTTTTATACGAAGGCCATCAAAGTGACTGCCCGCAAACTTAATCTGTAAACATAAATCTTGATGAATAAATATAGAAAAATAGCAGGCTTACGATTTTTCCCGCATAGCAGGTTAAGCATAGGGGACTTAGTGTTAAGATTGCGTAAAACGCAAGTGGTAGAACTCAACGCCGCGCCTTGTCTACCAGTACAGGGAAATGAAAACAATTTAATAAATAATAATTCACTCCTCCGAGTGGGAATCAAAGATTTTTAAAAAACTGATTAAATTATTTTTTAAAAATACTTAAAAGTGTGTCAGTCTTATCGTTTACAAGAATTCAAAGATTTAAATAATAGTTAAGTCATCGAAAAATCAATAAAACAACATAAATTTATAATCTGTGCGATTATAATTGACCGATAAGTTGTAAAACGGCGAAAATGCACAAAGATTGTCCTATATTTAAAATGTTTTCCTAGATTGAATAAAATTGTTAATTGTATTTTTTATTTTAAAAATATTCAGTAATGCGATTCATATTATACATTCAATTTTTTAATCACATTTGAATTTATTACTTTTGTGAAAGTATTATTCACAATTTATACAAAAAATTTACTCTTGTTTGTTTTTTTAGCTTCACGCTGTATCCTGCACATAAAAATGTATGCAGAAGAAACCTGGGAAACTAGTGTTAAGATACTCTGTTCCTATTAGGCCACCTCCGTTCCTCACGTTCCGCCTAATTCTTAGGCATTAAGTGTAGGGTGGTAGAACTCAACGCCGTCCTTTGCCTCGAGCGAGGAAATAAAAATATTAAATATTTCATTCCCCCGAGTTTATATCGGACCCATAACCATCGTTTACAGTCGCACATTTGTGTTACTGCACCACGACGACCTCAAGATACTTATTGATTTGCAAAATAACTTTGAAGTGTAAAAAATACAAAAAATAATAATAAAAAAAACTTACTTTAAAAAATACTAAAATTTAATTAAGCAAATATTTACATATACAGAAGCACAGAGGACAGGGGTTTGACTGCAGTGCAACTCGACTGAATGGAATGAATTATTATCTCTATATATAATAAGACAGTAAAAATATTTTGTCTGTACATTTAATAATTTTGACTGAAATGGATAGAGGGACACTTAAAAAGAACAATAGAAAGCAAAAAGTTTTTTTTGAATTTCTTGTCTGTCTGTCTGTCGATATATTTTTGTCCGCATTTTTCTCTGAAAGTACTGAACCGATTTACTTGAAAATTTCACCAATTGCTTTATTTTAACTTAACTTAACTACTAAAGTTTAGTTCATCAAAATCGGTTCATTAAAAAAAAAGTTATCGTCATTTGAATGAACTCAAGGCATTACTTTGCCTGCGAATATTATATAGCAATCGCGCTGGTATGACCCTGGCTAAAGAATGACATTCGAAACGTCTGGTTTATATGATTGTTGATAAAAATATATATTTTTGAAGCACTATTATATAATATTTTATACAATAAAGTAAGCAAAGTTGAATTGTTAGTGGAGATTACCTTCATAAATCATAACAGTTAAGTTTAAGTCGTAATTAATTCAACCGGCCGGTCGTGGCGCAGCGGCACGAGGTGTGACTGCAAAACCGACTGGTTGTGGGTTCGATCCCTACTCGAGGAGATGAAATATTTACTTAAATTTATATTTCCATTTCTTCGCTCTGGTGTCGAGGTTAAGCGCGGCGTTGAGTTCTGCCACTCAACACGCAATGCCTCCAGAATTCGGCAGAAAGTGGGGAACGGAGTGTCTTAACACTAGGTTCCCTCTGCCTACCCTGCTGTGTGCGGGATACAGCGTGAAGCTAATTTTATTTTATTTTAATTCAACACAGAGATAAAGAACGATCTTGAAAGAAATATCAAGTAAATACAAAGATATTTTGGTTGGTTCGTTCATATAATATATGTAACTAATTTAAAAACTGTACAGGAGTTAATATGCAATTAATACAGTTATTTTACAAAGAATATTATGAATCCTACAACCTAAATTAAATTATTCACTGACATCAGCACATTTAACAGAGTTTTAGAATTATGATGAGACGTATATTATATAGGTAAAAAGAACATAAAGTTACAAAAATATATACGTGTAATACATAATTAGCTTTATGTATATTTTATAAATATCAAATATCAACAATGGTCGTATTTTTTTATTTAAAACAATCAAAAATTCTTTGACGATAATGTCGTAAAAAAAATCATATTAGAAGTCATTATAGTTGTCAATCAATTGTGCTTATTAAATCAGTAATCATGTATTTTAACCGGGCGAAGCCGTGGGCGAGCCGCTAGTTTACTAATATTTTAATTTCTTCGCTCTGGCACCAAGGGATAAAATCCCGGCGTTGAGTTACACTCAACACGCAATGCCTAGAAAAAATTACCGGAAAGTGGGGAACTGTCTTAACACTAGTTTCCCTCTGCCTACTCTGCTGTAAGGGGGTTACAGCATGAAGCTAATAAAAAAAAACATATTACTCACATCACTAGAGAATCGTTCGTAATATCGATCCACTTCTTTCATAGTCCTGTTCAATTCATTGAACACATTGTGGAACACGTTGTAGTGTCTTTGAAAATCCTCTTTCTTTATAGCGACGTATCGATTGTAAATGTCAGAAAGCAGAGTATTAAGATTTGTTACGTTCGGCCACGAGGGCACCTGTGATTGAGGTATAATGCTAGAAATAAAAATTATTAATTAATTTGCTAAGTAGAATAAATTAAATCGGAAAGCGAAACTACACGCGGGGAGAGAATTGTATTAAAGAATGTTTTTATGTTTTCGTCTGGTAATAACCGTCATTGGGTTACGCCACTCAACACTCATGCTTTTATGATTTTTTCAAAATTCAGCGGAAAGTGGGGAGTGTCTTAGCCCTAGGCTCCCTCCGCCCACCCAGCTACATGAAGGATACAGCGCGAAGCTGAAAAAATAAAGTACAAACACTTTGCAGAGCGATGTCGATTATTAAATTTGTCAGATTCAAATAACTAGTTTCTTTGACCAGCAAGAGAAAAAATATATCATTATTTAACTTTTTCTTTCGTTTTGTTTTGGTATTATTTATTTTTTAGGGTTCCATATCTTTTAAGGACAAAAAAAAAACCTTTATAAGATCTTTTTGCTGTCTGTCCGTCCGTCTGTCTGTCTGTTAAAACCTTTATCTCAAGAACACTTGAAGGTATCAGTTGAAATTCAAACCATATACCAGATCCACAGTCCCTTGATCTCCTGAAAAAAACTTATTTCAATATTTACACAAAAAGAAGGATATGGATGGCAGTTTATATCGCAAAAAACACTTATTTCGACGCTATGAACGGAATCAAAATTAATATGGTACATCCAGTTGACCTAAAATTATGAAATTTGGCAGCTAGCATCTACAGATAGAAGTTATTCAAGAAAAAATCTGAAAACTTTACATTAGTGGTTAAATCCTTAAAATTAATAGCATTAAATAGGGGCAAAATTTGGTATCAAAGCTGTAGTCCGTGAGATATCAGATGAAACGGCTTTGGCTAAGTTAAGCTTGAATTTCAGAAAAAGCTTGAGACCTCAAATTTTTGTACGAAACCTCCGGTGGTTAACTATACTAATTAACAGTGGTAGGCGTGTCAGGGGTTACAAGGAGCCACCGGCCTGATTAGACCTATAAAATATGTATAATATAGAAATAAAAATTCAGTGGATTACCGCAAATCCACTGTATTTTTATTTCTATATAAAGAAGTAACTTCTTTCCCTTTCGCTTTTTTTATTTTTCTGGCCCCGCTGGGACATATAACCATTCCACCGAATGGAGATCGGACGAAGAGAGTCAGATGCTGTGCCACTACGCCACAAGGCTCCTTTTTTAATTAAATTCATATAAGGATTCTTGACTAATCATAATTAACTTAAGGGAAAAAATCAAAAAAAATGTCTGAAGTAACAGATAATGAATAACAAAACTTATTAATAATTAACCCTTTGCAGTCGAGGCCTTTTTCGCTTGCGCGAACCAGTAACTCGAGACGATTTTGGCCAAATTCGGCGAACAAATTACAAGTAATTCAAAACATTTATAATTCTCAGCTTCACTGTCGCTCTCTATAATTCTAATTTTCCGTCGTCTTACACCTCTTACTGTATCACTTCACCACTTGATTCTTTCGTTTCGCGGCGTAATGCGTCGGAAATTGATGTAAGTTCATCATCCAATGCGGCAAAATCGAATTCGTCCAAACTCGAGCTGATCTGATCTTCTTCCATATTTTTAGGGTTCAAATACTTTTTAGATACTATATTTACTGCCAAGAGTGTTTCAAACGAATGCTACGCTGAGACTAACTAAATTGAGCTAAGATTTGGCTACAATGTAAACACACTGCCTAGTCCACGAATGTACTTGCGAGAAAACTAAATATCTTATCGCATATTGTAATTAAGGAGATACAAAACACCATAGCGTCGTAGCAGCGTAGTTCGATTTAAAGTTTTAAAACATTCGGGCGCCGCAGCAGCGCCGCTCGAGTTGCCACTTCGAATCGGCTGGGCGCCGTATCGGCGCCGCTCGAGTTGCCACTTCGAATCGGCCGGGCGCCGTATCCGCGCCGCTCGAGTGCAAAGGGTTAACATTAGAAAATTTTAGATGGATATGAAAAAACTTATGACTTACTCAAGCATTGTTTCCGATTTGGTCAAACTATTTTCAAGAACTCGACTGAATCGGCTTGCAAATGAAGATGTCTCTTCTTCTTCTTCAGAAGCCGCCTCCATCCCGGAAGGTGTCTGACTCGACAACTTATATAGAATTGTAGCCGCCGCACCTACTCCAGCTGCTGCTGCCCCAATCTTCCACCAATTCCAACCATTATTATTGATGCCGTTATTATTTCCGTTATTATTCATATTTTTTAATTATAGATTTATCGAACACTGAAAACTATATAATACTCTCTTTGTTAATTGCTACTTGCTATCTAGATACGTACGATGTGTAGGTATACACATCGTACGTAGCGAAAATGTTATATATACTGAAGGTTTTAAAACCGTAGACTTATTTACCTATGTATCATTAAATAAAATCAGCTTCAGCAGGGTTGTCAGAGGGAACCTAGCGTTAAGACACTTCGTTCCTCACTTTCCGCCGAATTTTTCGAGGCATCGCGTGTTGAGGTGCCTAGTGTTAAGACACTCACCTCCCCACTTACCGCTAAATCTAGAGGCATTGCGTGTTGAGTGGCGGAACTCAACGCTGCGCGCGTCTTTTGCTTTTGCGACACCAGAGGGAAAAAATAAAAATACAGTATAACCTTTAAGTAACGACCCTCAATATAACAATTTCCTCGATTTAAAGAATTCTTCGAAATCCCCTAAAATTTTCCGTAAGAACTAATTCAAAATATACCTTTACATTATGAATACACTATTATAACAAAACAAAACCTTTTTATAACAAATTTTAAATCTTGCAAAATAAAAAAAGAAAGTACCTATTAGGGATTTTACTCTATATAACAAATTTCAGTAACTTATAACCTTTACATATCCTATCGGTTTACTACATTCAATTTCATATTAAATTCATTTTCAGACTTGTTAAATCTTTCGTCCGACAGTTTTTATTGTTTGGCGTTCAGTAATGCACACACAATAATGCCCTTTGCAAACTAAACATAGACTATCTTAACCTCTGTATAATAAACCTCATTGTAACAAATTACTTGTTATAACGAATATTTTCTGATTCCCGTCATTATCGTTAAATCGAGGTTGCACTGTATTCAATGTTGATTGACTGATAATGAAAATATTCCCTCGACTGAGAATTGAACCCACAACCAGTCGCGTTGTGCACAAAACACACACATACACACGCTTATGCCCCTAGGACACGACTGGCAGTGCCTAAAATATTACAAAATATTATCATCATATGTACCTATGTTATGTGCCATTTTGTCGTATAAAATTGTATCAACTTTAGAATAAACACAACAAAAGAAAATCGCGCTATGATAAAATTCATATGTGTACATACTTACAAATTACAATCCTTTTTTATATTATTATGAGAACTAAAAACTCAGGAAATACCGAACTTAAATCACGTACTATTCACTGATATAACTTTAAATATGATTTAAAAGCGGAAGCTAAAGCGGACGAATTATGAAAGGAGTCTATACAGAATACACATATTGAGCCTATATATAGGTAGTATATAGTGTATACTCAAGATAGCGTGTAACGTGTGAGCTTTCCGGGCTTGTTTGTTGTCACGAAGGAATGTTGCCACAATAAAAAAGAGTATTTCATAAAATTAAGGTTTTCACTATTTGTTTTATTTATTATCTCAAACACTTTATCATATATTACATGACTCGACGACGTATATTTTAAGTTTCATTAATTCTAGAAAGTAATGGCTTATTAATTTAAGAAATTGGTACTCTCTATGCCAGATTTTTGTAATGCTACTATTAACATTGTGCAGAACTTTCCCTTTACGTATGGTTATGTTTATATTGCAATTGCGTTTCAGAGGGTAAAAAAAAGATACAGATTAAATATTGTACTAAAAACATTAAGACAATTCTCCGAAACGCTCAAATTTCAATTTCCTTGTGTTTACTCATTAATACTAAATTATTGTAAGAAGATGAATATCATATTAAATACTTAACTAAAAAAAAACAAGTAGTATAAACAAGTTTAATAATTAAGAGTATACAAAAATATATTTTAAGAAAAAACTTTAAAAAAAAAACGTGTAGATTTAGTATATTTTAGCTAATTTTTTTCAAAAATATTCGTAATTAAACTATATAAAAAATTTTTACTACTTTCAATGAAATAAGTAAATACTTAAAGTTTTAATAATAAAACGTGCTTATAATTTATGTGTGCTACATGAAGCTACATGAACATCGATCGCAAAAAAAGTTTATAAAAATAAGATCATTGATCGCTCGAGCTTTTGTTTAAAATATTGCCACGAAAAGACGTTATCTAACGTATTGTTTATTTTGGGTTATAATAATGTTACCATGCATTATTCTCCAACGGTGCAATGGCCGCTACGGAAGCTATAGCAATTCAGAAATAAGTCTTAAATGTCATTCTCCTAATTTTAGCACATCAATCATTTTTTATTTACAACTTTTAGATTAAAAATGTTTCCGCAATCGTTAATATATACTTATATTGGCATTTTGAACAAAATCTGTAACCAGCACATTTTATGTACTTTGAAGGATGTTTTTATAAAGTTCCAATGTGTTTTATGTAAAAACATCATTGATTGCGACGTCATTGCCAGCAAAATGGTAAAGGACGGCAATGACGCTGGTTGAAGACAATGATTTTATTAGCTTTTAGAGTACATGAATGGGTCTGATTTCAGGCTGTAGTCCTGAATCTTAGACATATTTCTAATATGTTAACTCACAGATGGGTCGTGATAAATTTTTCATGTTAAAACTAGTTATGACTAAAAATTTACGTGGTACTTAAATTTTGTTTGTGAATTTTTCTCGGATTTTATTCTTTTGAATCTTCTTGCTATATAACTTAAATGGCATTCAGTTTCAGTGTAATGGAAACGTTATAAATATGATTACTTATTTTCCCATATAGAACAGTACAAAAATAAGCTACTTCAACTTATGTAAGTATAAAAAAATATCTAAAATTTAACGATTTCTATTAATATTCTTAAGTTGTTTTTATTTCTTTTTCATTATTCTTATTTTTTTACATCTCACTTTATCCCTAGCGGGGCAGTCAGAGAGAACGGAGCGCCAAAAGCCCTGCTCTGGGTATGTTTTACTTCATCAAATGTCAACACTCGTCAATCTCTTTATATATGCCATGCGGGGGTTTGTTATGCTTTTTCGTGATCTTCCTCCTGTATATATCTGTTCTACCTAGCGAGGGTTTGTGATTTATAAGACCTGATGTTATGATTAGGTTTATCCGCTCTTTACCCGTGTAGGATGGTGGTAAGATTCACTATTGAAGTATGTGAGTATGGTTTCTTTGTTAGCTAACTTAAGATCTTTGAGCCCACAAACAAAATGGTAAGAATCCTTGACATGTTGAGCCAGTTTATACCTCGGCGTACCGATTTGGCTAACTATTGAAGATACAATCAGTTTAATCTTATAATGTTATTTTCAGCAACCCATACAATTTAGGACGTTTTACACAGCTAGTTACGAGGGATTTAATGTTGCATATCTTACGTTTTTTTCATTCTTCTTCTACAACACGTACGTTTTGCTGCCATATATGAGCGTTGGTAGTCAGTATTGCACAGTGTACCCAAACGTGCAACTTTTTCATATTCTGTCATTTCACGGTTTCATTAATGCATCTAAGACACCGTTAATTCTGTTATAGCAATGCGACTTTTCTTCATTTCTTTCAAATGCAAGAACAGGCTCTGGTCCTTTTTTGAGAGAGAACTTTCCTTGAAAAGGAAATTTTCCCTGGCATGTCACTTTGTGTCACTTCATGCTGACAAGTTGCGACCTTATTTAATACGTGAGACGTGCCTTTTCCTTCTCGCACACAGGCTAAGTGATCTTTATAAACACACTTTACAATAACGGAAGCGAACCCTTGTATTTTACCGAGGAAGTCTCCCAAAATATCTTACACCCCTGTCAAACATCTTTTCGTATTTTACAAATTTATCGTGCTTTTTACTAAAACCTCATTTTCATTTACCACATATTTCTCTCACTGCTTTTCTCATATAATTCTTAAATATAATGGCAGAGTATACTTCAACACTTCCATTTTCTGTTTCAAAGGTGTCCAATATTTTGGAAGCACTTATTCCTCTTTGATCGACGGATCTTAAAACTTCTAGCTTCTTGTGCGATAACTCGACTCCATGTTTGAAAGTTTCGTGCGGCTGCCTCAAAATGAATACAGATTCCTTATTATACCAACGACTACATATTGGTCTGTTCCCAGAATAGCATACTAAACACTCGCGTGTCCACAACTTAACCTTAAATATACTGATCCGCTAGAAATAAGTCAAACATACTTTTCACGGTGAGAATGTAGAAGAACGTGTGAATGGATTGGTGATGATGTGAACGATAACAAAGGTAGGGGGAGACCTCGGTTGACCTTCAAAAATATAGCACCAAAGATACTGGAGGAAGGTCACATAAAAAGCATGAGGACGCCCCAGAGGGCATATATGAAAAGTTGATGATAATGGACGAGGTGAAAGAGGTACGTAGCTTTTGGCGTTCCATTCTCTCTTACTTTCCTACTAGTAATACAGCGTGAAGCTAAGTAAGAAACTATTTAATTTAAATTCTTTACGTATATCATTGTTGGTACTACAGCATCATTTTCCTTCAGTTGCTTATTATTTTTCTACACTAATTGTCATTGTCCGTATTAACACATTTTTTACGAATTCCATTTTTTTAAATAAATAGGGGTAGTTCATAGATGCCACTTCAATAAACGTGCATTATGTCCAAGCCTTCATCTGACAGCAAAATTTTAGCTTTACACGCTGGTTTTAAAAAAGACATAATTTTTGGTTAAAAATAACAATTTTAGGAGAACTGCCAATAAATGTGAATTGAGAGCCAAATTAAATGGTCGGCTTTCATTTCACATTCATGTTTTAACGTCGTTCTCTGTCTGTTTGGGTATAATATTTAATTTCCCAGCTAATAACAGAAAAAAAAATCATTACATGGAAATTATGACATAGTGACTATGAATGGTTACTTTGTAATAAAAACCAATAAAAACATATTATAATCTACAATCTGCTATGATATATTGAATATAAAAATCTATTTTGCAGTTGTTGTAGTTAATTGAGATTAAAAATATTTATATATTTAAAAGAATATTAATTCTTATTTTACTTAAACTATTTAGAATCATTTTATATATTTTTTTCATACATCGAATTAATATATATTTTAAAATTATAAGAGAGTATTTTCATTACATTCACAATATATTTAATAATCGTAAACTTATATCTACGCATTTCAACAATGATTATAACAAACAAATAAAAAGATTTTAATTATCGTACTAAAAGTTTATACCTTTTTTTCTATGTTAACTAACACGGTGTCAATTTAGATTATGGCTTTCGGGGATTCCCCATTTCTTATACTGAGTTATAAATTTATCTGTAATCTAAACAATAAACATTATACTTCTGTGAGGTGATCTGTCATTCATATTGTGTGTCGCTATATGTTTCTTTATATAGATTTATGGAAGTTGAAGTTTAATTGTAAACGTATTTAATTTTATTATATTGTACATCCACTTCTTATAAGTTCATTTAAATATTTCATAACCATTTAAAACATTATTTTGTGCATATTCTAAGTTGGAAATTATACTGTACTCTTCAAAAGATAAATAAAGTAAGGATTTTTTCCTATTACCATTAACTCTCGTTGAATTTCCTATTATTTAACCTACATAAAATTTATTTCTTTAAAACATACATCAAAACCTTTAAATAATAGTCTTTAGAAAACCTCACTAATTAAAATATTAATTTACAATATTAAGCAACCAGTATATATATATTTTTAGCATACTGATACTATATCATATATACTAACAATTTAAAACCATATTTTATTTTATTCTATATATCTATGTTTTACAGTTTTTTTAGTGATCATGTCTACGAAAAAGAAAAGTAGCTTAGACGCCTATTTAAGTGAAGTGTTCAAGCAATTTATTGCATTGAAAGATGCAGATTCAAAACAATCACAGGAGGTATTTAAGAGTGTGTTTGAGCGATTCAAGTTGAAAATGGGCGAACAATGCAATTATTTTGGCAAATATGCCAGTCAAGTAAGAATACAAATTCAAATCATTCTTTATTCATATTGACTTTGCAAGCATTTTTTATTCTACAAATGTACTGAACAGTTGCTCATTTTATTAACAATGTCACAATTTTATTATGACCTATAATTTACATGAATTCTTTACATTTTTAGCTGGTTTTCTTTCACACATTAATAAGCTTTACTTGTAGCATGGTTTTTGCTATAACTTTATATTTTTGGAATGGTAAACTTAAAATAGATTGTAGACATTTTATATAGATAATCAGGGAGATTGCAGACATTTATTAGGCATAATCTAATATTTATTTAATATTAGTTATTGTATTTTCATTTAAATTTCTCTACTTGATTTTTATACATCACTAGTGGGTGCATGTAACTTCACCCGTTCAACCACGAAACACATGTTCAATAAAATATTTTTAACAGTCTGTATTTAATTTTTTATAAAAATTAGTGGCTATTTAAAGATGTTTCCATATAAACTTTCAACCCCTTATTTGAATCCTTAGGAGGTGAATCTAAAAATCATGAAAGACATGTTCAATGAAATATTTTTAAGAGTCTGAATTTCAAATTTTATAAAACTCAGTGCCGATTTAAAAAAAATCCATACAAACTTTCAACCCCCTATTTCATCCCTTTACGGTTAAAATTTTTCAAAATCCATTCTTAGTGGGTGTCCAGATTATGAAAATAAACATCTGTCCACGTTTCTACCATCAGCGGTTACAGTGGTGCATGCATCGTACCTTAGTCAGTCAGGAACATGTCCTTTTATATATATAGATAAGTTGTGCAGCATGCCTGTTATAAAATAGGCCACTTTTGTATGTTTGTATAATGCTCAATAAATGTAAACACTTAACTTAGCTTCACACTGTATCCCTAGTGCGGTAGTCAGAGAGAACAGGCAGAGTGTCAAATGTTACGGTCTCTATATACCTCCTTCGCCTCGTCTAATGTCATCAGCTTCTTCATACATGCCCTCTGAGGGGTCCTCATGCTTTTTATGTGGCCTACCTCCAGTATTTTTATACTATGTTTTTGAAGGTACCGCTCACTTTTCCATCAAAATACATATTACTGGCAGCAATACACCATTCCACATCCATCTTGTATCTTCCAACTCTACTGAACACACTTCCCAAATATCCCAATTCATTCACTTGTTCTAATATCTTACCATTTACATTGATCTTGAATTCAAATGAAGTAAACAAAATGTATTATTATATAAAATACATTATGTAGAGCTTATTTTTTATTAAATACAATCTTTTACCCAGGCTTTGATCCTCCCCTCAAATGATAATGTCAATTGACTTATGGTTTCAATATATATTTGTAGTAATAAAATTTAAATTCATAAAGTAAGTTTTGTGCAAGTGACTTTCATAATTTATTAACTTTTGCCTGCCGCTTCACCAGCTTGGGCAAATAGAAATAACTAAAATATTGTACATTATGAGACCTGGCAATAGACTATCTAACAAAACACTAACCAAATTAACTTTATATATCTAACAGAAGTGTGAAAACCAGAATATTATGTATATGGATGCAATGTCTATTTGTGGTCTACAATGAGTCTTTGTTTTATTATATTTACTGGTAGAAAAAATGCATGTAACAAATATAATCTTGTAATAATAAGTATACTTTTTAAGAAAACAAAAAATTATATATTTTTTTAGTAGGGTCGGCAGAGGGAAACTAGAAACCTAATGTTAAGACACTGTTTCCCATTGAGACACTTCCACTGCTGAATTCATTGCGTGTTGTGTGCCGGAAGTCAACACCGCGCTTTGCCTCGTTACCAGAGCAGCGACATGAATATACTAAATATTTCACTCTCTTGAGTAGTAATCGAACCCACAACCATCGCGTTTACAGTCTAACGCTTGTGACCGCGCGCCACGACGACTTCATTTAATTTTCTTGTTACTTTATTTACAAAACTAAAACCAGAATTACATTTTAGACATTCAACATACACAAAGCACGTTAAGGAGGAAAGAAAAAAAAGCTATACATAGTAACATATGTATACATACTCGTATGTAATATTATTAAGATCATTTCAAATTTTCTTGAAAATTTAGATATAGCCCATATAATGATCCAAAACTTATTATTTATAAAGCCTGCGACCTGCCTGTGGCCGGGACCTGAGGCCCAATAATGTGTCAGGTCCCGGGCACTGAATCTAACTTCTCTCCTTGCAACAAGATGAGCACCTGCATGGTAAATCCAAGAAATGCTAAGGAGTTAACTTAGCTTCACACATTATTCCTAGCGGGGTAGTCACAGAGAACGGAGCGCCAAACGCTACGATCCCTGCATACCTCTCGCCTCGTCCACTGTCATCAACCTATTACATGCCCTACGGTTGTCATGCATTTTACGGGACCTTCCTCCAGAGTCTTTGTTTTCCTACAGTATACTGTGTTTTCGAAGGTCAACCGAGGTCTCCCTCCCTACCTCTCTTACCACTCACTTTTCCATCATAAATCTTTTTTTGCCATTCTTTCATCACTCATTCGTTCGACGTGCTCAATGTGAACTGACTCCGCATGTCCTACGAAGAGATCGAATCTCCACGCACTCGTCTTTTTTTAATCCTTATTCTGTAATACTTACGTTTGGCTGCCGTATAACAACGTCGGTACCAACACTGCAGTATGCACCGTCATATTTCGCCGTCTCATCAATGCAGCTAAAGCCTTTCCACATCCATCTCGTATCTTCCATCTCTACTGAACATACTTCCCAAGTATACCACTTCATTCTTTTTTTTATCAGCTCCACGCTGCATCCCGCACACAGCAGGGTAGGCAGAAGGAACCTAGTGTTAAGACACTCCATTCCCCACGTTTGCCTCGACATCAGAGCAAAGAAACGGAAATATAAATGTAAATAAATATTTCATTTCCTCGAGTGGGGATCGAACCCACAACCAGTTGATTTTACAGTCACACTTTGTGCACTTGCACCACGACTGGCCTGACCACTTCATTCACTTGTTCTAATCTCTTACCATTTACACTGATCTTGCATTCCGTCCTTTCTTCATCTCGTTCAAAAACCAGAACCTTTGTCTTATTCATATTCAGGCTTAGACCATTATTTTCACACCCTTTCAGTGTGGTGACCAATGAAGGAAGAAAGTGCGAGGTTGGCGAAATGCTTCATCGTGCACCTCGCATCGTGCAATCGTCTGGGACCTTCCCTGATTTCTAGAAGACACGTGGCCCATCATATGTGACCATCTCGGCAGTAACTCTATCTGCTCCCGCTGACTTACCACGTTTCAGACTTCGTATTGCATTGTCAACTTCTTTTACACTGCTACTTGATGTAGCTGATAGCTCATTTCGTCATCACCTACATCAAGACTCAGCATTTCGCTGTTACTTGAGACAGAGGTATCATCGCTGCAAAACGTCCTTTCTAAAGCACCCCTTTCATTCTACAGGTTAGAGAGCAACCTCGAGAAACACTAACTTCTCGCCAGAAAAGCTTTATGTTTTCCCTGAAATTATTTGTTAACCTTTCATCTGCTTCCTTTCTCTGTTACATGCTTATACTCTTTCTTTTTTATCTCTTTCATACTTTTATCCTTACCCGAGGCTTTATAATCCTGCCATGCCTTCTTTTTTCTTTCTACAGCATCTTGCACTTCACCCTCCTACCATTCGTCACGCTTTTTGCTAAAGCCTCTTTTTCCTTTACCACATACCCCTATTGCTGCTTCCTTCATGTAATCTCTAAGGTTCGGCCAGCATACTTCAACATTTCCATTTCCAGATTCACTCCTGTCTAGCTTTTTGGAAAGTCTTTCTTGATATTCCTCTCTAGTCGGTGGATCTTGAAGTTTCCAGCTTCTTATGTGGTAATTCGACTCCCAAATTTAGACACCTCGTGTAGCTGCGCCAACCCGCGAACCGACTCCTTATTACTGGATAGTGGTCTGTTCCCAGATAAGAACCTAAACACTCGTGTGTCCATAACTTGGCTTCAAATACGCTGACTGATACTGATACTAGGAATAAATTTTCATTCCCTCTAACGCTACCTAGAACGTCCCTGACACTCTCCCAAAACTCCTCGAGTTCGCCTAATGGAGCTGAGGATACTGGCGCATACACCACTAACAAGAATACTCTTGTTATCCCCATCTTGAAGCTAACCTAAAGTGGTCTCGATCAATAATTCATTCATCTTTTCTTCCATTCCTCTTCTTACGTTCCACTTAGCTATTTGTAGCTCCGTCCTCCACCTCCCGCCATTCCGGACATGGCGTGTTGGGTGGCGGTCCCCAACACCGCATTCGTCGCCACTTGACACACCAGCGCACTGGTGCGCGTAGCCTCGGGGGCTCGTCCTATCAGTGCCCTCTCTAGGTTCACGTGGCTAAGCAGTTTCTTCTTATATATTTTAAAAGACACAACACACATACAATATATTAGCTTACACCCGCGATTTTAGCCACGTGGTCAATGTAAATAACTAAGAGTTATATATGACTTAATTTAAGTGCCTGCAGTAACTTTAACCAGGTAAATAGAAATAACTACTGTGATTCAATATAGCGTATTCACTTCCTCAATTAATGTATTATTAATCAGAAAAATACATTTTCTATTGAAATAAATATTTCCTAGTGATTATCGTCCTACCTATCCTTAAACACTCTTCAGGTTTATAATATTAGTATAGATATAAGAAGAAACTCCTTTTTTTAAATGACAGATACTCTACGGTGGCAGCGTCTCCAATGGTATCAAAGTAAGTAAATTAGATGAGTTCGACATGGACATAGTGATTCGTTTGCCAATAAATTACGACGACGGTGAAAATGGGATTATTTTGGAAACCGACATGCCTGGTTACGTTAAACTTAAAATTACAAAAGAATTTGATAATCTGGATAAAAAACAGGTAAGATTTTTTTTATATATACAGGATGGAAGCGTCAGCGCTCCTTTTACGGGAACAGCATATAGGGTAAAATATTTTAAACCCATACCTAAAGAAATTAATCAAGATACCTCAACAGTTTAGACGTAGGATTTTTTTTTCATTTCACGATGTTTATACCATACCTGTATTTCGTGTGACGCAGTTACGCATAGATACCAATAACGTAAACACAACTACTACAAAAATACTACTAAAGGTTAAACAACTTTAAACTTTGCCGCCAATACCTATGATTCGTTTTCGGAATGAGGCGTATGCGGCGGTTTCCCTTTGATAGGTTTATGTATGTGTTCGTCGTTACTGACAAATGGCGTTTTATTTTACATTGATCATTTTATTAGTTATTTTGTTTAAGAAAAATCACTTTTTAATTTTTGGGAAAAAACATATTTTTAATTGTATTAGGCTTTTATAGAGTAGTTAAAACTGTGGTTTCACTTAAAGTGGTGCTGACAAAAACACTCTGTATATCGTTTTATTTTTTGCTTTTATTTGCAATCCTTTGATTGGATATATTTGATATGGATTAAAAAGATGTGAAAGAAATTTTAAAAGAAATTAACTGACGTCAATGATCTTTAGTTTCCGATCAATATGTACCCAAACATACACACATACATATATGCATTGTAAATTAAAATAGATAACCATACTCGATTATCCATTTAAGCTTTCAGTGCATCTATTTGAGACTGACTGAGAATGTGCAGTGCAGGAGCACAGGCTTGTGTGACTTTAAACGCGACAGGTTGCGACTTCGATTCGCTCTCGGGGAAATGAAATATTTAATGTTTTCATTTCTTCGCTCTGACGTCAAGGCAAATAGCGGCTTTGAGTCGCGCCTCTCAACATGCAATGCCTCCAGAATTCGGCGGAAAGTGTGGAGCGGAGTATCTTAACACTAGGCGCCCTCAGCTTACTACATGCGGAATACAAGGAATAAAAAAATATATATATCCAATTCGTTAGAATTGGATAATATCACATACACACAGGTCAAACTCATAATCTTCTTTCTTTAAAGTTTAGTTAATTATAAAACTGCTTATATCAAAGTTTAATAAATGTCCAAGTTTATGAGAATGGATGCTTACTATAATAACTTCTAAATGGATTTAGATGAAACTTTACAGTAATATAATCGATACATAAAAAAATAGGCTACAATTTACGTGAATATTTTGTATAATTTGCAAGTAAAATAACGTTAATTTATCAGGAATGGGAAAGCCATCACAAAGTGACGAAAGACTGGCGTGATTCGGAAAAATATTTGTTACAAAATAAATTTAGACAGTGGTTGCACGGTATAGTGCAAAAGACTATCAACGAACTGGATGGTAGAGTGACTGTCAACGGTGTTACATACCTCTTGTCGTATAAGTCCTCGGGCCCGGCCTATACTTTACACGTACAAAATGTTGAAGGCGATGATAATTTCAATTTGGATGTCGATTTAGTTCCTGTCATTAGATTTATGCTGCCGAGATGGCCGGCTGGGTATAGGTAAGGCATTTTTTTCTATGTTTTATTTTTTTGTCGTGTGGAATAAGAAGAATAGTAATTATAAATATTAATACCGATTATATTAGAGGCCATATTAAAGGCCATATGACGCTGATTGTGAGCTATCATCAAATTATTAGAGCTATGAATTATTTTCGTTTTCCCGCTCTGGCAAAACAAAACACGGCGTTGAGTTTTGCGTCTCAAATCACATTGTATATAATTTATACGAAAAAAGGAAAGGAGCATCTTCCCACCAGTATTTATTTTCATTTTCCGCACCTAGGTTCTCTCCGTACCTTGTTGAGGCTCATTTTCATTCATGCCATAAAGACTGAGCCGCGCTTACTTAACACCAACCTAGGTATATCATTAGCTGTTAGGCAACGTGCGGGAAAAACCCACATGCCGTATATAAATTGCCTATTTTCATTAGTCGGAAGTCCGTATTCGCGAACTCCCCGAACGCTAAATAATCACCGTGTTAACAGCTACCAATAAAAATTTACTTATTTAGAAAACGTATAAAAATTTGAACGCAGCGAGACTCGAACCCGCGCCTCCTGGAAACCGGCGCGGGTTCGAGTCCCGCTGCGTTCAAATTTTTATACGTTTTCTAAATAAGTATTTTTCTTTCCTAAGTGTGGAATAACACTTTAAAAATGTTTAAAAACAATAAAAATTTGTCCTAATGCGGTCTAAAGCATCAAGCTAAAAAAAGCAGCTGCAAGCTTTATGAAGCCAAAAACTATATGTATTATATATAATGTGTTTTATAATTATCCTTGGATATTAGGGTGAACAGTAAAACTATAACTTGAATTGAGTTGCTCTGAAAAGAGACAGACTTATTACGTAAATAAATGTTCACACTTTTACAAACATTCTTTATCATTAATCATTCACAAACTCACCTGAAAAGAGAAACAACATTTAAAGCTAATGTTTCACCAGTTCGTATTAATTTAATATTAACATATATTTTTCTCCCTTGTCTTTAAGAGACGTCAATGTCATAGCTGAATCATCAATCATCAGAAGATCAAGAATCATCTATTACTACTGGAATAAGTTTTGTAATATGGAAAAGATTTGACTGTAACTTTTTTGACCCGTGTTTACTTTGTAAATCGAATTGGATATTTTCTCTACAATTTGATATGGTTCAATTTTCAATTGATCTAGTTTTTTCCGGTTTATCCGATTTCCGTTTTCAACATAAACGGAATCTCCGATTTCTAATTCACAATGTCTTCTGTTTTTATCAAATCTTTGTTTGTTATAATCATGTGATTTTATACTATTTTCTAAGGCAATTTTTCGGTCTCGTATTAGATGATGATTCGGTATTTCATTTTGTTTCAGTTCGTTTGGTAGAATGTCCACATTTTTTCCCTGCAGTAAATATTTTGGGGAGAACCCTGTTATACTATGTTCAGTTTCGTTGTATCTTTTCGTGCATTCATGAGCAATAGTAGTCCAAGCGATCTTATTTTTTTTTTCATTAACTTTACAACGAATTTTATTAATCAATGTTTGGTTTAACCTTTCGTTTAGTCCATTAGAAAATGGTGCATTTACTGCAGTGAATACTATAGGTATACCTTCCTTTTCTAAAAAATATTTAAATTCCTTTGAATTTATGCCCTGATATGGGTCTGATAGAATCAAGTCAATCTTATAATCTTGTGTTACTTTTGGACTAGTTTAATATAGTAGTAGTTTGCAGTAATAGTTTGCATTCTGAGTTTTGGATGTTAAAATGTTGGCAAAACGAGTAAAGTGGTCTACTAGAAGATGTAAATACTACACTTCCAACACCAACCAAAGTATACAATACTGTATACTTTGGTTGAACGCGCACCACCAAATCCACCTATGGTATCTATAGACACTATTTCGAATGGATATGTGGCGGGTCCTAAGTGAGACATGAGTCCAAACTTGTATGCTCCTCTCGATTTATTTTTTATACAAACGTCGCAGTTTTCGCATATTTTTTTTATGTTGTCTAATAAATGTTTAGCTTGATAAAAGGGTTTTATTATGTTTTTTACTTGTTGTCTTCCTAAGTGGCAGTAGTAGTGATGAACTTGTTGTAAATATGTTTACTGAATTCTTCGGTTAGTATAATCTTTTCATGTTTTCCGGTTTTTTTATAATATATTATATGTTATTTTTAAAGATAAGAATTGGTTTAGGGCAGTGATTCTCAACCACTGTGCCGCGGCACTTTTGTGTGCCGCCAAATTTTAAAAGTGTGCCGCCAAATTTTGCAAATATATAATAATGTTAATATTATTAAAATATATCATTTAAAAAGAAAATATTTTTAACATAATAGAATATATATTTGAATCCACAAAAAAATAAATTCGTATATTTAAAATTTTTGTCATAAACTATTTATGCAGTGTGTTGTAATAAGTAAATAATTTTTTTCTTTTTCTTTGTATGCCGCCAAATTTTAAAATCGTTAAATATGTGCCGCAACAAAAAAAAGGTTTAGAGCATAAAAGTTTTTTCATAGTATCAAATGATTCTTGAAATTTATCAGACCAAACAAATTTTTCTCCTTTTCTTAATAAATTATGTAATGGATCCAGAATTATTGATATATTTGGTACATATTTTCCATAGAAATTTATTTTTCCCAAAAATTGTCGGACGTTTTTTTGTGTTTTTGGAATCGGAATTTTTTTTATAGCAATTAAATTATCTTTTAGTGGAGTCACTGTGTTGTTTTTTATTGTGTCCTAGATATTTTACAGAGTCTTGTGCAAAGTAACATTTCGTGAATTTTAATTTAAAACCTTCTTTTAAGATTGCTTCCAGTAACAAACATAAGTGCTCTATGTGTTTTTCAAACGTTTCTAAAAATATCAAAATATCGTCTATGTAATTGACAGTAAAATCTGACAGTTTGTGCTTTCTTATGATCGTACTCAAGATTCTCTGAAAAATGGCGGGTGAAGTTTTTAGGCCAAAAGGTAGACATGTCCACTGATAGTGTGCATTCTGGGTAACAAATCCAGATTTTGGTCTATCTTTAATCTTAAGAGGTATGGACCAGAACGCTGAGTTTACATCAAATGTTGAAAAAAATTTACATTTCTTTGTTTTGACCATTAAATCCTCGATTAATGGAAAAGGCTGCGATTGGGGAACTACAATTTTATTTAATTCTCGAAAGTCTATATAAAGCCGTGATCTCCTTCCTTCTTCTTTTTTAAATGCTAGTGTTACCGGAGCGGCAAAAGGGCTATATGACTCCTCTATTAAATTATTTTCTAATAATTTTGATACTTGACGTTCAATTTCTTTCATATCCTCAATAGAGCATCTATATGGTCTTTTACTACAGTACTTATCAATCAAAAGATCAATGTATGCTTCGTAACCTTTTACCGTACCTATATCATATTTGTCTTTAGCGAAAATTGAATTATATTTGCATATCAATTGATTCTTCTATATGATCAGATCTTTTTTTATGATTTACCGAAATATCAAAATCATCGACCAATATATTTTCGTTAAAGTTCATTATGAAATGAACTTTAACGAAAATATATTATTCTAGAATTACATCTTGTTTTTCATTTTTATTTATCCCTATGTCATTACCCGAACTGCCAGGAATTTGTTTTGTGATCATATGCTGGTTGTTTTTCTTGGTTTTTTATGTAGTCTGTCTTTTCATTGCTTTGGATATTTTGCATGATTTCTAAATTCTCATTTTGAGTTAATTTAAATTTTTGTGTACAATCCAATCCAACCAGAAAATTATAGTCAAAGTTTTCTTCATCTATAACAAAAACATCAATTTGTTTTTCAATTTTAAAAATTTTTAGTTTTAAAGTTACCATTCCCATTGTTTTTTTTACGCCATTAATTGTTTTCAAACCTGCTTTTTTATTATGAGTATGTATTTTTTTTAAAGCTAGTAACCTTGACTTTATTAAGGACACATTAGATCCGGAATCGTAGATTCCTAATGTTTCCAGTGTCATTTATTAATAATTTAATTTTTATTAATGGCGGCACTACTAGTTTTTTGGATTAATTTCGTTTAGCTCTGTCTCTAATTCTGAATTGTTTACACACCTTATCTGATCCTTCCTTGTTCCATTATTAATTTTTATTTTAAAACAACATTGAGATTCGGGGTGATAACGTGTACCTTTATTTACGAATTTTCCATGGACTAACCACAGACCACGCATTTTTCTCTTTAATTATACTTTCGGAAGCTGGTATTTTTTATCTATTGTTTTTTTATTTGCCATGTGGTCTAAACTTCTTATACTATTAAATAATTCTTGAGTTTCCTTTAAACTATTCCTATCAATTTTATTTGCAATGAAATTTGGTAATCCAGTGGCAATCAGATCAATTAGAGTCTGTTTATCTATGGACTTATTTATTCCTAACAGTAGTCTGTCTTTTTTTAATGCATACTCGAGTAATGTGCCCTGTTTATATCTAAATAACATTGCATACCTGATTGGTGACCAACTCTTATCTGCATATGTGTCATTAAAGTGTTGTTTCCACATTGCCCATTCTGAATTTATTGTATATTTAATAAGGATCGAACTATACCAGTCTTTACAGGATTCATCTAAAAACAACCTAAAAATTTCTATTTTTTTGACATCTTCTTCTATGCCTACACGTGCGCATTCCGCCTCAAATATAGACATCCATTGGGACACATTAGCAATCTTACTGCTGATTTTTTCTATAACGAATTTTCCATTTTTTTCTATTACGAATTTTCCATTTTTCTATAACGAATTTGCCATTTTCCCCACATTAAAAGGTTTTGATGATTCCTTCTTCATTTCAGCGAACTTTTCCATTAATCTTGTTAGATATTCTTCAGAGATTCCTGCCGTAGAAGTTTTTTGTGTTTCTTTCTCTTCTAAAAGATATCCCATAAACTGCATATTTCCATCTTCATCACAATAAACCGCCTTCGTCTCTGGGCTCACTAATATCCACACCTCTCGTTTGTCATGTTGTTTTTGTAATGTGGCCTTCACTTTTTTAAAGATTTGTGTCTGTAGTATTGCATTATGTAATGTTACGGGTTGTTATTTATCCGGGAACCCAAAAGTACGGCCATTTAAATCGGTAATTGACGTTACACAAATAATATTAGGTCCTTGAATAAGTTATCGTGTTTTTACTTGTTTAAAAAAAAATAATTTAAAATATAATGCTTACAATGAAATTAGTCAAAGTATTGTCCATCATTAGAGACCACTTTCTCCCATCTCTCTGGTAGCAATTGAATCCCCCGTCGGAAAAACGACTCATCTTTCGAGGCAATCCAGGAATCAAGCCATTTTTCGGCTTCTTCAAAAGAATGGAAGCGCTGCTCGCTTAAACCGTGCGCCATCGACCCAAACAAGTGGTAATCGGAGGGGGGCTATGTCCGATGAATACGGCGGGTGGGTTCCAGGTAAGTTTTGACTGGTTTTGCCACATGTGGCCGAGCATTATCACGTAATAAAATCACTTTGTCGTGTCTCTGCTCGTATAGTGGCCGCTTTTCTTTAAGCAGCTCATTATAAATTACGCCCTGCTGATCCCACCAAGTGCAGAGAAATGCAGAGAAGAAGCTTAGAACCATAGATATTTTGTCTTGGCGACGATGTTGATGGGTGACCCGGCATGCCCCACGATTTTTTTCGCTTTGGATTGTCGTAGTGAATCCACTTTTCATCCCCAGTGACGATACGGTGCAGAAAACCTTTTCTCTTTTGCCGTTGAAGCAACAATTCACACATGAGAAAACGTCGTTCTACGTCTCTCGGCTTCAACTCATACGGCACCCAATGCCCTTGCTTTTGGATCATTCCTAACGCTTTTAAACGTTTTGAAACTGTTGACGCATCTACTTGTAACGTTTTCCCGAGCTCTACTAACGTCTGACATGGATCTTCTTCAAGCAATGCCTCCAATTCTGTCTTCAAATTTTGTCGGTGCTCCAGAACGCTCTTTGTCTTCAAGGTCAAAATCATTACTTTTGAAGCGCCTAAACCAGTCTCTGCACGTTGTATTCGACAAAGCATTGTCTCAACGAGAATTCTATGTGCTTCTGCTGCAGATTTTTTCTGAATAAAGCAGTGCAATAAAATTCCCCGCAAAAGCACTTTATTTGGCACAAAAGTACACATTTTCACGAAGGGAAAATAAATATGTAGTTGACACTGTAGTAAACACTATTCTACTATAATTTGAGATTACATATAATACTACTTTGGTGATTCGTTACCGTACGAAATTCCATGCACAGAGTGCCGCAACGCCATCTTTCAAAAAACAGCAGCAACTTATTCAAGGTCCTAATATTTGTTTTCACATCTTCACTAGCCCTGACCATGAATTCGAACTGTAATTTGTCCATTATTCTTGTGAATCAGGTGTAGAAATGTTGTTTTATAATGTGTTTTATAATTATCCTTGGATATTAGGGTGAACAGTAAAACTATAACTTGAATTGAGTTGCTCTGAAAAGAGACAGACTTATTACGTAAATAAATATTCACACTTTGTGTGTTTGTAACATTCTTTAACATTAATCATTCACAAACTCACCTGAAAAGAGAAACAACATTTAAAGCTAATGTTTCACCAGTTCGTATTAATTTAATATTAACATATATTTTTCTCCCTTGTCTTTAAGAGACGTCAATGTCATAGCCGAATGAAGTATTCACTTACTTCGTTTACATGTATAATATCTAATTTCCAGACAATTACAGCAGACCACTGTAGACCAATGGTTAGTTGTTCCTAAACCTAATAAGACTATACCAGATGGCGATCGAAAGAATCGCCTTTGGAGGCTTTCATTCCAGGATTTTGAAAAGGAAATGATAAAGGGATGCCAACAACTTAAAATTGCTATACGTTTGGTAAGTTTCTATATTTTCTATAATTACAAATTGATAATTATCATATTTTATATAATATATTAATCATTACATAATTAATTATTATTATTAATATATAACATATTATTAGGTTATTACCTGAATCAAAATAAGTGCACGACTTTCACGTGTACCACTTCGCGATTTACGATGAAATAACTACTTAGAAAGTATGTAGTGTTGAGAACGGAGTTTCTCAAATAAATTAATTTTCTTAATATTACTCAATATACCAAGCTCAACACAATAGCACAGCGTGTAATATTTTTTTAATAAAAAATAAATAAATCAGCTTCACGCTGTAACCCACACACAGCAGGGTAGGCAGAGAGATCCTAGTATTAAGACACTCCATACTTTCCACCGAATTCTGGAGGCATTGCGAGTTGAGTGGCAGAACTCAACGCCGCGCTTTGCCTCGACACCTGAGCAAAGAAATGGAAATATAGATTTTAATAAATATTTAATTTGTTCGAAAGGGAATCGAACTCGCTGTCGCAACCGTCGCGCTTACAGTAAGACGCTGTACCATTGCGCAACGACGGCATCAATATAATTATAATATACGTAAATATAAAAAAGAGAAACAAGCTTGATATATAAACAAAATTTCAAGCACAGTTAAATAAGCTAATGTTATCTCCTCAGGTCAAAAAGCTACGCGATTCCCTCGGCATGAAGGCAATCGCCAGTTACTATATAAAAACACTAGTACTATGGAAAGTGCACAACGTCGAAGACAAAAAATATTGGCAAAAGAAAATAAGTGTAGTTTTTAAAGATATGGTCGAAGATTTGTATAAAGCTGTTGATAAAAAGAACATCCCGTATTTCTGGAATGAAAGTAACAATTTAATTGACGGTGTTAAACCAACAGTGCTACAGGAATATGCTAAGAAATTAAAAGCGGTTCTTAAGGCCATTGACGTGAATGATGTAGACCAAGTAGCCTTTTCTTTTCTAAATGCTGATGAAATAAAGAAATTTAAAAATTCTGAGTTTTATAAATCCCAGGAAGTGCTACTGAGTCCTAAAATTTATTCGAGTCCGAGTCCTAATATAAAGATAGTAAATCCAATGACCGAAGTCAGTACAAGTAAAGTTGTTAATAAAACTAGTGAAGATGTACTATTGAAGTATATAAAGGATTTATATTCAAAAATTGACCGTTTAAGAATAGAAGTGAGTGAAAATAGAGAGGAAATAAAAAAATTGAGACAAGAACTACGTGATACACGCGAATCGGATTCAGTTATAGTATCTAATACTGTACAATGTAATGAATCAATTCAAGTTAAAATCGGTAATGAATCGGATGATTTGTTGTTATTTTAAACAATCGATTTTATATTTTTTTTATATTAAAAGTCTGACAGTAGAAATAAGTAAAAATAGAGAGGAAATAAAAAAATAAGGGAAGAACTACGTAATAAACGTGAATCTGATTCAGATATAGTATGTAGTCTAATCGATTCATATTAAAATCGATAATTAATTGGATAGCTGCTGATGATGAAACACTGTGGTAATGAGCGTGTGACTGTTAATGTCGTGGGCTCGATGTCCACTCGGGGATATGAATGATTTAATATTTTTATTTCTTCTCTCCGGTGAGAATATTAAGTATAGAAGGACCTCGAAAATTAGGCGAAAGCAGAAGATAAAGTGTCTTAACACTAAGTTCTCTCTGCCTGTCCGGCTATGCGCTAGCAACATATAAAACTAAATATAAGTTTTCTTAGCTTGAAACAATATGTATTTTTTTTTAAGAAAAACCAATGTACTTGCTTATTATAGGAAAGGCTTTCTTGGAACTAAGAAATTATTGAATATATATATTTTATGTACTTTTTATATAAAGACATTATTATTATTATTATTAGAAGATTTACATAGTTTTAAGTGACACAATTTTAACATATTATAACAATTTTCACCATTATAAAGAAAAGTGATATTTCAAATTAGACCAGTAAAATACTATTAAAAATTAAAAAAAAATTAAGGCCGGTCGTGGCGCAGCGGCACGAGGTGTGACTGCAAAACCGACTGGTTGTGGGTTCGATCCCCACTCGAAGAGATGAAATATTTACTTAAATTTATATTTCCATTTCTTCGCTCTGGTGTCGAGGTTAAGCGCGGCGTTGAGTTCTGCCACTCAACACGCAATGCCTCCAGAATTCGGCAGAAAGTGGGGAACGGAGTGTATTAACACTAGGTTCCCTCTGCTTACCCTGCTGTGTGCGGGATACAGCGTGAAGCTAATTTAATTTAAAATACTATTAAATATTTTAAAACACATTTAACGTTACATAATATTTTTATTATTAAAAATGTGACCTATGTTTTATTATATCAATTTTGTTGCATTCTTTTAAAATAAATAAATTATGTATAAAAGTATATTGGGCATTTTTTATTCGCTAACTCCATGGAGAAATGGAGACAATCAGTTAACTGTAAATCACGTTTTGACTGATTGACATGACTTAAAATTTCATCCAATTTTTGCGGCGTACGACTGAATGAGTAATTGATCCATGCTCGTGTTTCATTAATATAAATCATCCCATCGTTATAAAAGAATATATTACAAAACAAATCGTATATCTTCTCTAAAGTAATCTTATATGTCGTATTCATGTAAAATTCCTAAATAATGACAAGATTGTTTACCTTTAAAATTGTAACGTAAAGTTTTAGTTTGTAAAAATTGCTATTTCCAGTAGTTTTTAATCTCTATTTAAAAATAAATTCAACATCTATAAGATCCTGTTAAATTTTCATATTACATCTTCATAATATTCCATCTAGCTACTAGCCAAACAGGCCAGATAGTATACGATGAAGTAGAGATTTTATATTATCCAACTTAGGCTATGAAATTAGTTTTATTTCTGGCCATCTTTTTCAAGTCTTTATGAGTAACTTTACTCATAAGACCTGAAAAAGGTCGCTCTTTGTACATCTTCTTGATGTTTTGCTGAGATCAATTTCGTGAGGTAAACTACCATGACGTTAAAAGTAATACATATTCCACCAGGTTCATCCATATAATAAATCTCACTTATTACTTTATGTCAGTGTTTCCCGATCTTTTTGGTGCCATGCCCTACCTTAACCTTCCTAAAATGTTTAATGCCCCTCTATTATATGAATAATTATGTATGTTAAAAATATATGTGTAAAAAAATGTTATGCATATTTTTTTATATTTGGAAATTGATTTGTCCACTTAAGAAACAAAATGATAGGTTCTAGGAAGAGATCACTATGAAATTGTTAACAAAACACAGTAAGTAAAATTTCAAAACATATAGGTAATAAAAAACTGATTTCTTCTTCATTTTCACCGTGACATCCTCGCTAGTACCTGCCATTCTGTGTATCTCCTCATTACGGATTCCATCAGCTAAACTAACTCTGCAATTCCTATGAAGAGATTGCATCTCCACAGCATTCGTCTTTCTTTTATTCTTCTTCTGTATCAACTCTGCATTGTGTACGGTCAATGAGACGGCCAAACGCGTAGCTGTGCTGATGTTTCGCCGTCTCATCAATGCAGCTAAGGATCCGTTAACCCTGTTACCGGCAGCACTACGCCTTTCCACATCTATATCGTTGAGTTCCGTCACTCAACATGCCATACCTCCAAAATTCGGCGGAAAGTAGGGAACGGAGTGTCTTAGCGCTATGTTCCCTCTGCCTACTATATATTATGAATATTAAATCAATGAACTATTACAACAGTTTAGACGGACACTTATTTCAAATGAACACCAACTGAATGATGTAAAACACTATGTACTTGAAGACTTCCAATCACCCAGTTGATATTTTGATCTCGTCAAACGGAATTATATCTAATAATTATTTACGGCAATTATTAAATTTTATCCCTTTTTTTCTTAAATTTGGCACCGATGCAGACCTATGCATTGCATATAATGGGCCGAAGCGACAGGGTTAAAGTTGAATCGAGTTCATTTTTGAATAGCCCCCTTTAACTATCAAATTGCCTCCCAGTAGGGCGAGGGCCCCACCTTCGGAAACACTGCTTTATGTAGTCATACATAAAAATCTGTTAGCGAGGTGCTATCCTGATCACTGACTCTCATTGTTTCCCTAATCGAGATTTTTTGTGGTATATTGTGGTGTGTATATTATGTAACTTTTGTTTCATTATTACCTACAAATATTATTGCGTAATCATCAACTAATACATTGTTTATTTTAGACTTGTCCTGTTAAGTTTTATATCGATAAATTATTTAGTTGGAATGCTCCCGTCAATACTGGTCAGGGTGACCGGAATTACATTATATATTATCAGTATGGGTATTTTATATTTTTTTTGGTGCGCTTATCACCTAAAAACAAGATTATCCCTTTTAAGGGCAAGATAAATTATATATTTCATGTCAGTTACTGGATGAGGGATGTTGTCCGCAGAACATCGAGCTAGGCTATACTCGTAGATATGTACTGCGTGATCTGGTCTTATGCTCAGGAGACGATTACAGAATACGATCCTGAAGTTTCTTTCTACTAATTACGCCCCAACAATGCTTGATCGGTATTATTTACCTAATGACCAGTGTTACCTGCTGAGGCATTTATTTCGCATCAAAGTAGTTTATTTTTAACACGTTAATTATTCTAAATTTGCTAAGATCAATAACCTGAATTATTATATTTCAGTTATATATTAATTGAAGTTTAATAAACAAAAAATATATTAACAAAACGTTGATTATTAACTGATTTGCGATTATTCAACATGGAGTTCGGTCTAACAAATTTAGACATGTCGCTTGATTCACTTTTGATTATTCAGGCTCCAGGGGTGACTTTAATCCCTAAATTTATTTATATATATAATATAAAGTTTATCATACCTAGAATAGATCTACATTCAAAAATACTTTTTTAATGTTGTCGGTCAATTCGTTCTTACATAACGTAGTCGCATTGTTCCCTCAGTTTACTTACGATGACTTACTGCTATTCACTTTTCGAACATATCACTTAAAAGTAACCAGTTCATATTGCTAGTAGTCTACATAAGAGATAGAATCTCATGTAAGCAAAAATTTATGTTACATTAATATTTAGATAAATCCGGCACTGCCCAATGTCCTTTGTTTTCTTTCTCATAAGCAACTTTATAATACTAGAGTATTAAGTGTCAAGGCATCTAACTCTAAACGCAACGATTATAGATTAGATTCCCACTTAATAATGAAGGAACAATAAATTGTTCCATTTTTTTCGATCAGATAAGAAGCGAGGTGTTGACTTCCGTCACTCAACTCGCTGTTTCTTAAAAATTTGGTGGTATGGGAATGAAAAATCAACACTAGGTTATTTCTACTAGGTAGTCTGCCTTCTCGTCTGTGCGGGAATGGTGCGTGAAAAGGTTGTAAATGAAATCGTATATATCATAATGAAGTAAAACAAATCAATAAAAACACAAGTGTTTGAACATAATTTAATATTTTCTTTCACCACTATACTGATTTGTGTCTCATAGAAAAAGAATATATTACAGCCATGTGACTAACCCACATATACAAAACGATATATTTATCCTAAATAACAAAATATAATATTAAATATAAAACAAAAGTAATACGAACTTCGATTAAATGAAGTCACTTAAGCGGTTCGTTATTCTTTAAAATATTATAATTTTCCATTGATTTTTTTCGAGAAAAAAATCATATTATTTTTTTATCGCATTAACTGACTTACAAGCGAATTCACGTAGTACAAAATTATTTCTTTGAAAAGTGTCAGGAAAACGTTTATTTCGTAAATATTTTCAATTCAACTTTAGTGGTACCTATTTTACTAATATTTGGACAATTTATTTAGGTATTTAAGATATCTATATCGTGTACTGTGAAGTATTATTTTTTAATATTACTATATCTAAATAATCTGAATTATTATATTTCATGGCGACATGAGTGAAGTGACATTTTACGAAACAGATTAAATAATCAAACACAATATCGTCGGCTTGAGTGTAAATTCACTAAATCCCTTTTTTATTGTTATGTTCTCGTACATTTTTTATAGAAATCGAAAGTGTAAAATAGAAAAGAAATACAAATTCGAGCTTTATTTTTTTATATAGTAGAGTAGAGAAACACATATCAATTGTCGAAATTATAAAAACTTTTTGATAATATATTATTTTTTTAAAAACGTTATTTGTCTCTCCTAAGCATTTGCTTTTTTTGTTAGCAGGTTTAGATTCTAAGCCGACGATATTGAAAGTAAATATATCCAACGACTATTGTAAATAAAATCTTTGGATAATTTTTATCTGTTTCCTAACATTTTATTTAATAGTAAAAAAATATTTAGTGTTGAAAATTTTTCAATGACTGATAAACTCTACACTCATTAAATTTTCCAATGTTTTGAATTGTTTTTAACTTTTTTTTTCGGACAATAATTCTTGTCAAAAATGTATTTTATTACAGCGTAAAACAAACAGATTATTAAAAGTTATCTATGCATAGATGAATTATATTACGAATAACAATCGAGTGTAGAGTGAATTGACATTATGTGCAAAAAGCAATATTTATAATATAAGTTTAAAAAAAACTAGTGACTGGAAAATTCGTCGTGTGAGTCTAATATTCACGGAGATATGATAGAAGAACAAAGGTACTTTAAAAAGTAATTTTTTTTAATTAGAATATTAGCGATTTATTGAATTCTACAAAGATATACTACAACCATTTGGTAGAATGTATGAATTTCATAATGAAAACGGCATTTCGGCTATTATTACTTCTGCATACTTAAAGTATAAAGAAGGAAAGTACATTATTTCTTCTTTCACTATTGTTCTCCGCGATTAACTGCTTTCTTAAAATATATTAATAAATATGACCTAACCGATATATATATATATATATAACAAATTTTTATTGTTCGATTTTTATATATACAGCTATTATAGAGCAAACATTAGTCTCACACTATATTATTTAACTTATTATTTAGCTAACAGTATGAGATAATTATATTAATAATGTATATACGCTAATTATAAGAATCCAAACACTCTAATAGTAGATACAAATCCTTACGCGGCTGATAGAATGTTCTATCTGATACATGGGTATGGTAACACTATGTCCACGATGTATAAAAAAAAACAATCTTAATATATTAAATATCGCCGTCGTTAAAACAGTATCTTTTTCAATTTTTAAGGCAGTTTCTACTGCCTTCTGTAAAAAAACGTATTTTTGCAGTTAGAACGCCGACGATATAAAATAAAACATTATGCAAAAAAGATTAAAATATTTGTGAATATTTAAATAATAATTATGTGAACACAGTTAATACCAAACTAAATATTTACTAGGAGCCGCATTAATCGCCATCATATCATTTTTTTTATATGGCAATACCTTGCGTTCATATATCAATACAATATATAATAAGCGCTCAACAAACTTGGCACGAATAAAAATCGCCAAACGATGAGTACAAAATAATGCCACATAATTTAGAGAGTTTGTAAACTCAAGCTTATTTAAATTTAATAATTTTAACCTAACAATGATGAAAAATAACGATATTACACTCTGTTTTATTATTTTTTGATCATGGCGTTCCGAACGTGCCAATTGGGCACTAATCACTTCGGCAATGTCACGTTGAATGAACAACAGACGAAGGAAGGTTGTACGGTTAAATAGAGGTAATAATAGGAGAATGCATGTTAAAAAGAGATCCAATTATAAACCGCCTTCATTATAAAGAATCATGTTGTCATCACCATACAATGGGCGTGTTTTAAGGGATGGGGAAGGGGACGTTATTGGTTTGGTTTGGCTTCTAGGTCACTTGGAAGTTAATTTTATCGAAGTCTAGTATTTTAACTTTAAGAATACGAAAAAAAGTACAAAAAGAAAGTGTAATTTAGTAATAGAAAATTGTTCAATATTTATTACTCCCCTTTACACGCCCATGCGTCTAGTTATATACAGATATTTTTTACAATTTTTTGAAAATTTTACATTTTCCATTTTTAAAAAATGAGATACGGAGAGATACATAATAGTACATTAACATATGTGTGAACCAAAACAAACGTTAGTGAAATCAACCACTCCCATCGATTTACACTTTGGCATTGACAGCTTTCATTTAGCTTTAAACGACATTTGACATTTAAATGTCAACATGACGTTCGCTATTATAAAATCTTAGATAATAAAGTTTGCGCATATTTAAAATTTGATTTGAGCTGGCAGGCATTTAATTTAATTGAAATATGATATCCAAAATGTAATTCGATCGGAATATTGCCATCGAAACCTCAAAAAGGTTTTAGTATTTTATTTGACCTTTGTCAAATAAAATCAGATATTCAGATCAATATTTTAAACTAAATAAAATATGTTTTTTAATAATTCCTGCAAACTTTTAAACAAATATTATCGGACTATAATGAAGATATTATAACACAAGTGTAGGATTAGAATGGATATTGCTGTATTTTTTTTATGATTCCTTTATTAGTTATTTCGACGGTATAAATTTATAAATAGCATGATGACATTCGTTTCCCACAATCGATAAGGCGAATATTAGATAGATTGAGAGAGAATTACAATTTCTTTAGTTGAACTTACAGTCGTCAGTGAAAGAGGCCTAATTCTAACAAAAATACAATTATAAGTTTTTCGAAGAAAAAAAACCATTTTATTTGGAAATATGTTTTTTGTAAATTTCGGACTTCTTGCACTGACTACTCTATTTTATAAAACTATCAAACAGATATATCTAGCTACCGATACTCGGGGAATGCAGAACTATATGTTTAAGAATTATTTTTGTTTACTTTTTTAAATTAATCATATCAAAGTTAAATATATGTCTAATATTTGTTTCGAATGGCCGCCATTTTAGGCCCGACGTGATGAAACACAATTATACAATTAGAAAATTGTTTTTTTTTTATTATGAATACATAATAGGTTAGGAATATTTTTTAAAAATTAAATTCATACTTCTTTTACTATTTTCTTTTCTATTCCAATATATTCTTTAAAAATATCCGTTGTGTTTCATCCACCTGAATTCTATATAACAAAAAATAAAAAAATACGAAACGCCGTTTTTTTTTATTATAACATCTCAAAATAAACTATAAATAAATAATTTTAATTTATTTTAACTAAAAAAAACATAGGCAATAGTGATACTATCGAGCCTAATGATATTCTGCCATTGATTATTTTATTATTTCTTTATTGTTATAAGCATTACCTGAGTGTATAATTTTTTTTTAGCGAGCACTACCCGACTTACTGTGAGAAATGAGCCATTGTAGAGTTATGTCGATATTGTCCTTCTCTTTACAAGAAATCGAATAGCAACATATTTCACGGTCTTGGATTGCTGAAAGGTTCCTGGAAATATAGAAAAAAGCTGTTTAATTGTAAATATTAAATACACACAAATATTTCTGGTATTTCTTCCAACTATGAACGCGCACGTTGTGGGTTCGATTCTTATTCGAGAAAAGAATTTTCGTTTGGTAAAACGCTTTGGTAAGATGTCAAAGCGCGGCAATAAATTTCCGTCACAGAAAACGCAATGTCTCCAAAAATTGGGTGGAGAATGGAGAAAACAATGTCTTAACACAAGTTTTACTTTGCGTGCTCTGCTGTATGTGGGATACAGCACGAAGCTAAAAATATGTACAACAATAAACAAAATAGTCGATAATATTATATTTAATTACTAGCGGCTCGCCCACGGCTTCGCCCGCTTAAAATACATGATTATTGATTTAATAAGAATTGATTGACAACTATAATGAATTCTAATATGTTTTTTTTACGACATTATCGTCAAAGAATTTTTGATTGTTTTAAATAAAAAAATACGGCCATTGTTGATATTTAATATTTATAAAGTATACATAAAGCTAATTATTTATTACACGTATATATTTTTGTCATATTAATAATAGAATTTAAATTGTTAAATTGTTAATTAGAAACTAAAATGACTAACGAAACTAAATGTATTATAAATCCAAATGTATTACTAAAGATTATAATATAAGAATTTGATAAATGTATTTTGTTTTAAATGTGCAAGAAATAAAAGGTTTTTTTATTTTTATTTTTTTATTTTTTATTTTTATTTATATATTTTTGTAACTTTATGTTCTTTTTACCTATATAATATACTCTGTTAAATGTGCTGATGTCAGTGAATAATTTAATTTACTCATTCAGAAACAGCCTTAAATGTTAAATTATTGATTTGAAGGATTCATAATATTCTTTGTAAAATAACTGTAATAATTGCATATTAACTCCTGTACAGTTTTTAAATTAGTTACATATATTATATGAACGAACCAACCAAAAAATCTTTGTATTTACTTGATATTTCTTTCAAGATCGTTCTTTATCTCTGTGTTGAATTAATTACGACTTCTTTCAAATGACGATAACTTTTTTTTTAATGAACCGATTTTGATGAACTAAACTTTAGTAGTTAAGTTGAGTTAAAACAAAGCAATTGGTGAAATTTTCAAGTAAATCGGTTCAGTACTTTCAGAGAAAAATGCGGACAAAAATATGTCGACAGACAGACAGACAGACAAACAATTCAAAAAAAATCTTTTTGCTTTCTATTATTCTTTTTAAGTGTCCCTCTATCCATTTCAGTCAAAATTACTAAATGTACAGACAAAATATTTTTACTGTCTTATTATATTTAATTATTATATTACTATGTTTTGGATTGACTACGGGAGGATTCACACTATGCCAGTCACGTTTCGTTCTAATCTGTTAAAATATTGTTATATGAGAAACAATCTGAGCATTCATACTATCGTCCCGGTCAAGTTACGGTACAATCACGCAAATTTTTATTATATTTCTCACACAGAAATATAAGATCGGCACCATAGTACGAGCCCTCCTGATTATGTCTTTTTAAATTTTATATCTTGAACGAGGACAAGATTTTTTTATTATCATGTTTTGCATTTTCTGAGATTCTTGGGATATATTGTTTATATAGAATAGTGAAGACACTTATATTTATTAAAATTATAGATTACTAAATAACAAAAAAAATTACATTTTTTTTTACTTATTTGAGATTTGTCAAATCATAACTTGGAATAAATAACTGCTATAAATAGATAAAAAATATCATGTCAACGATTTAATAATATAAGATGAGTGCCTTTGTTTATCAGTGTGTGTATTTGGATGTATGCTTGTGCATACATCCAAATACACACATTTTACATTTTAACAGGTGCTCATGTATTTGTTTATTTATATTAAGTTTGCACATTTTTTCATTTATTTTTAAAAATGATTATGTGTGCGCATCCGTGTGTATTTGTGTACATGTGTGTGGCGTATAAGCGTCTTTTGTGTGTGTGTGTGAACATACATGCGCTCGATGAGACCGTGCTCGTCCAGCGCGTGCGGCAGGTCACGCTTATTGCCCAGCACCAGTACGGGAATGCCGGTTAGCTGCTGCTTCTCCAGCAGGTTGTGGAGTTCATTGCGGGATGCCTCTATCTTGTCGGGGTCAGCCGCGTCCACCATGTACCTGAATAGTTTTATTTATAAATTAAGACCAGGCAAACGAGTTAGCGGGTCACCTGATGTTAAGACATTACCGATGCCCATGAACATTTACATCACTAGAGAAACTATCAATGCGTTGCCGGCTTTTAAGAAATTTATCCGCCCCTTGAAAAGCCAAAAATTCTACACAAGTCTGGTGGTAGTTGGTTCAATAATTTGATTGATTAATTAATTAATTAATTTGGGAAAAACGATCTGGCATATATGGCGGGTAGTTGAACTGACCCAGGAACCTTGGTGGCAAGGGTGATACTATTTATGGTGGCGTGCAGTACGGTAGAAGAATTCTGATTCGGAAACTACTATAAGGACAGAACCAGCTAAATTAAAGATCTAGAAAATGTGATGAAGAATATAATATTGGTAATAGTTTAGCTAAGTTATAAGAAGCCGACGTGGCGCAGTGGAACCAGCGTAAACGGGGACATAAATTATTATTTATTAATATTTTCATTTCTACGCTCAGGTAACAAGACAAAGCTCGGCGTTGAATCCCGCCACTCCACACACAATGCCTTGAAAATCGACAACGTGAAGCTGATAAAAAAGATATAAAAATTAATAAAATGCCTTAGCAAAAGATATTTTTAGTATAGTAGACAATTTTAACCTATACATATAAATAAATAACTAAATGGATTTGATTATTGATTAATTGGCTAGTCGTGGTGCAGGGACAGGTTTTGGGTTCGATTCGCACTCGAGGAAATTAAATATTTAATATTTATTTTAATTTTATTTGCTCTGGTGTCGAGGCAAAGCGCGTCGTTTCGCTACTCAACACGCAATGCCTCCAGAATTTAGCGGAAAATGGCGACGGAACGGAGTATCTTAACACTGCGTTACATCTACCTACACTGCTGCGTCGGATCAGCGGGATACAGCGTGATGCTAAAAAAATATTATAAAAAATTTTAAGTTCAAGCGGGCGAAGCCCCGCGGGTCCACTAGAAAAATTATATACACAAATGTACTCACACAATAGCATTGACACCCCTACAATACCTCTCCCACATGGAACGGAACCGTGGCTGACCACCTATATCCCACACCTACAAAAAATATAAAGTAAAAAGTATGTTACACTGCAGTTGCAGAGTGCAACATGTTTTTGTTAAAATATTATATATAATATTTTAATATAAATTAAAATATAAATATAGGCCATTGTGATTCAGTGGGACACCTTCCGAATGTGAGCACGAAGTTTGTGAGTTCGTTCGTTCAATTAATTCTTTTCATTTCCCACCACTCAACACACGATTTTTCGAAAATTGGGCAAGAACAGAGCTAGGTTCCCTTTGCTTACTCTGCTATGTTGATATCGGAACTGATAACTATATCCTTGAACTACGAAAAATAATGTAACAGGAAAAGTAGACTTATATATGTAGTTAGTCAGGCCATAAATACTGATACAATTAATAAGCAGTAAAATTTTTACAATTGAGCAATATTTTAACAAATAAAATGAACATATTTATGCTGAAAGCTCTAAAAAAGCCTTATAATTAGTCAACAGAGTACAAAATGGGTATTATCCAACTTCAGTGATGGTTTGGTGGAGTGTTAGCTATGAAGGAGTGACTGAGCCATATGTTTGTGAAAAAGATATCAAAACAAGGCACAAATGTTCCAGACTTCATCGGAGTTGAAGACTGGCCATCATCTAATCCTAATCTTAATCCACTGGATTATGATTTATGGTCAGTTTTTGAGAGTAAGACTTACTATAAGCGCCATGATAAGTCCCTAAAACAATCCATATGATTGTCTGCTAATATATTATTAAAGTTAACATACAAATCAATGAATTATCATAAAGAAAAAATATATATTTACCATATTAAGCACTACGTCTATAAGAAATTATTATGATAATTAAGTGATTGATAACATGAGATAGAAAGACTATTATGACTAATCAAAATAAAAAGTATTAAAAAAATCTAAATAAAAAAAGAAAATAATATAAAAAATATTTTCTAAATATTTTTAAAGTTAGTTATTCCACGTAAGTTATTCCACACTTAGGCATTACATTTTCGAAATTGTATAAAAATATAAATTATAATACGTATATGTATATGTTTACTTACTTTGATAGTTACATTTCCTTTGGTAATTTTACGCATGTTAAAACCAACGGTTGGGATCATATCTTCACTGAATTGGCCAGACTGAAATTAAAAAAAATAAACTCACATCTTTTGTTTAATTTTTTTAGCCCTGTGCTGTATAGTAAGGTAGGCAGAGGGAACCTTGTGTTAATGCACTCCTTTCCTCATTTTCAAGCTTTAGTTTAATTAATATTCTAATAAGAAAAAAATATAATTTTAAAATTTTAGGCCTTCAAACTTATATTTTACTTTCCTTATTTACCTTTCAGATTTCATATAAATTATTGACTAAGATTAAATTTTGTAACAAACTATTTGAAGTCAATTATATTTTAATAACACATATTTTTGAATTTAAATAGAGGCTAGTTGTGTCATAGCGGCACAAAATGTGACTGTAAAATCGACTCATTGTGGGTTCGATCCCCACTCAAGGAGATGAAATATTTACTTAAATTTATATTTCCATTTCTTCGCTCTGGTCGAGGCAAAAGCATGGCGTTGATTTCTGCCACTTAACACACAATGCCTTCACAATCCACCAGAAAGTGGGGAACGGAGTGTCTTACACTACTTACCCTGCTGTGTGCGGGATACAGTGTGAAGCTGATTTTTTTTTTAATTATATTAACCACATGTATTTTGGTATTAACAAATACATTTTTTATTTAATTAGTAAATCCAATGTTTTGGACACTATTTTTGAACTATATTTATCCATGGACTACTGTTAGTGAGTTATTTATAAATAGTTTAATATAAAATTATTTATATTTATGTTCACAATTATATGAATAATTAAACTTTTTATTATAAATGTTTTAATTTGCTTTTTACATATCTTTATTGCTTAGATTGTTAAAACATTAGAGAAAGCAATGAGTCATAAAAAATGATGATATAAAGAAATCATATAAAGATGTTTTTTTTCATTATAATGAAATAATTCACATAAAATAAAAAAAAGATAAAAGAAATAATATCATTAGCAATGTAAAGTTAAGGATAAAGGCAAAAAGAACATGAAATATTTTTTACTAGTAGTAATCACTTGACAAACTACTTTCTTTTCAATAATTTGTTGAAAAATTTGTAAAACAAAGGAAATATTCAAGTGAATAAGATAATAGACACTTAGAAGTTACATTAATAGACAAAAACAATCTCCTTAGTCATAATTTTAATGAAAAAATAAAAAAATATCCTATCCCATGATGTGCTTCAATGATTTATTTTTAACAAGTTTTATCAAATATTGATAAAAAAGGACAAGTGCAATGTTTTAGTATACAATGATTGTTTTGTGATAATACATACGGCAATGACGTTAACAAAAGTTGTTTTCCCTGAATACTGTAGGCCGACCAATGTCAGCTCCATCTCCTCCTTCCAGAACAGGCTTTTAATCCAATCAAGAATACGATTGATCAAAGCCAACATTTTTGTTAATTATTTTCGGTATTTTATCAGAAATATTAAAATTTAATACGCCTTTTACGAAAAATCGCTGGTCCTAACAGTTTGACAGTCACCGGTTGCGTTTAGTAATCACATGTAATGTATTGTTACTTTGTCATTGTAGTCTCAAATAAAAGATTAAACTTACTTAATACATTGTAAATGATATTACCGTACAATAATATACATATTTTATTACTATTATATACATGAATCAATTTATGTATTATATTTATAATATTATATTTTTGTTTCTTATATAAGAAATATTTTTGAACGAAATTTGATAATGTTGCTATTAAATATCAATCTGATGATTCCTTGTCATATATAAAAATGTTTACACACTTATTCTAATTTTTAATGCTCTAAAATTATTAAAATAAATATACAATTAATAAATTTGAAATCGAATTTATAATACAAAATATATTTTATAATTACCATCAATTTATATATCTTGTTGTAAATAGCAAATATATCCAACACCATTATTTATTTGTCTGGGATTTAACTAATTCAATTAGTATTATGATTCAGTTTCACTCTGTATTCCGCGCTCAGCGGGGTAGACAGGAAGAACCTAGTGTTAAGACACTCCGTTCCTCACTTTCTCCCGAATTGTGGAGGTATTGCGTGTTGAGTGACAGAATTCGACGCCGCGCTTTGCTTTGAGATCAAAACGAAAAATTTGAAATATAAATTTAAGTAAATATTTCATCTCCTCGAGTGGGGATCGAACCCACAACCAGTCGGGTTCACAGTCACACTTTGTGCCCCTGCGCAACGGCAGGTCTCATAATACATAAAGCACCTTCATTTAAATGTAATAAAGTAGAAGAATTTGTTTGTTTGCTTAAACGCTATAGATGTCTCGAACAGTACTTGAAAAAACGATCCGACCGTAGGTAGGATTTACTTTTTTTTGTACAAAACCTACATTTCTTAGGTGCAGATATTGTAGTTAGTAGTCTATAGACCATATATTTTTTTTTTAAATGGCAAGGTGATATTTAATTGTTTTTTATTTAATATGCATACTTACGAGCAAAACTTATTCTATCATGAAAGAAATTTTATGAAGATAAGCTTTGGTTTTTATAGCATGTCATACTCAATATTTTCTTTGATTTAAGAAATGATTTCTTTAGTTTATGTTGAAACTTATTTATTTAATATTTCCATATCTTCGCTCTGATGTCGAAAAAACGGAGGGGAACGGAATGTTTTAACACTGGGTTCCCTCTGCCTACCCTGCTATGCGAGATACAGCGTGACGCTAAAAAAGAAACAAAATATATCGCTGCTACTACTGTTCAATTAACGATCCTAAAATGAAAAATAATCATCAATCATTTCATAATAATAAAACTAGATAATTCGATGAAAATTATTAAACATTCAATACATTCATTGAATAGTGGTCAGTGAAACATACATTTGCATTTACGTAAACGCATCCGTTACGTAAAGATATTGAAGTGCGAGAGCCCGCAGGGAGGCGGGGCGGTCACGTGCGCGCGAGCGTGGTTTATGTACAGTGCAATGTAAATAAATTAACTTTTAATAAAAAAAAACGACTTCAAACAATAAACTAAAAAGTAAAAAAAATAATTTACGTACGTAAAAGTAAAACGTACTTTGATTTTGTTTTGTTGAAGTCAGTGTCAAGCAAATACTACAACAACCGTAAGGTTGTACAATATCAAATTACTAAGCCTGTTTATTTTATTTCGCAAGAAATGGCAAATAAATGGTAGACGCTGGTTTGGTTTAATCGATTTTTGGATATGCCTTAATGAAAACTGTCGTCGTGGCGCAACGAATAAAACAGCGCCTGACTATAAACGTAGTTTATTATTATTATCCATACTCGGGGGAATGGTTATCATTTCCCCGCTCTGGAAGATAAAACGTGGCGTTGAGTTCCACCACTTAACAGGAAACATCTTGAAAAATGGGCGGTGATTGCGTGTCTGAACGGAGTGTCTTAACACTCTGCCTTTAGGAAAAACATTTGTTATCCGGTTCACGCTGTATCTACTCTGTATCTACTCGGCCTTGCTACTGCACATAGCAAGGCCGAGTGAATCTAGTGTTAAATGACTCCGTTCTCCATTTTCCGCCGAATTCTAGAGGGATTGCGTGTTGAGTGGCGGAAGTCAACACCACGCTTTTCCTCGACACCAGAGTGAAGAACTGAAAATATACATTTACATAAATATTTTATTTCCTCGAGAAGTATTTAACCCACAACCAGTCGCGTTTTCAGTCACACACTTGTGCCCCTGCGTCACGACTTGCATATATTTGTTACAGATGCGCCAATGCCAATAAATAAAATGTTAAAAAAGGAAGGCAGACTATATAGTCTATATACCCTACTAACTGAGGGAATAACCGCGTAAAAATAAAAAAATAAATCCTAAAAATATGCATTGTTTAATATATGTATATATGAAATTTCTCTTGCACTTGCAATTTTGTTTATAATAATAAACATTTTGAACAATGAAATTTTCCTTAGAGAATTTTCTTATTCGTACTTTCGTTTGCATTTTAGTTATCTTTTATACACATTTGTGTAAATTGGAACACTCCAAATTAAATATATGGATATTATGGAAAGAATCTTATTAGAAAACATTCAGAAATCACGTCATTCATTGTGTTAGCATATTCATTGATTTTATACTCGTTATCTTCTGTATTAACGGTTGATTATTTAACGTAAATGTTTGCCATGGTTATTTTAAATTAATTTTTTTATTTTTACAAAAGAAAAGGAGGTTAGGAATATAAGTTTAATTCACATATGAAAATTAAAGTCATATTTACTAAATGGTTCAATATTTCACATTCAAAAATAATAAATATAACATTTTTTGGTTTAAAAAGATACATTATACTTATATGCATTTTGAAAATATAATTATATAATAAAATTGCATTTGATTGCTTAGACAAAGTGTCTGTGCGTAGAATAGTCTGTACGATATCTACAGGCGTGGACTGCCACGTTCAACATGTTATTAACACATTTTGGTGTTGATTTTGTATCAGCGAGGAAAGTATTAAAAAATAATAAATTGTATTGATTTTACAGTAAATCAATATAGATCTTATGTCTTTTTAAGTATAAAAGGCTTAGATATTTAAAAAAATATATAGAGAATATAATATATTTAACATAATCATTATATGACCGGAAATGGTCCATTACTTAAAACTACGTCATGGCGCAGTGGCACAAAGTGTAACTATATACGTGACTGGTTGTGGGCTCGATCCCCACTCGAGGAAATGAAATATTTATTTAAATTTATAGTTCTATTTCTTCGTTCGCTCGCTCGTGTAGTATCGAGGCAAAGCGCGCCTTTGAGTTTAGCCACTCAACACGCATTACCTCCTAAACTCGGTGGAAAGTGGAGATCGGAGTGTCTAACATACAGGGTGCAGCTGATTTAATTTTAACATTTTCTTATGAACCTTAGAACACATAGATGTTAAAGGTATTTTTATCTGTTTCTTTTTTTTAGCTTCACGCTGAATCGTAACCCACATGTAGCAAAATAGGCAGAGGGAGCCTAGTGTTAAGACACTCCACTCCTCACTTTCCACCGAATTTTAGAGCCATTGCGTGTTGAGTGGTAGAACTCACCGCCGCGATTTTAACGCATTTCACACTCTCGCGACTAATAATTTATATCCCGTGTAATTTTCTTAGTCTATATATTTTATTTGACCCTTTATGTCATTTCTTTTATTTCGTCCCAAATCACACTAAGAAATAAAACAAAAGCACGAAAAACAATCTAGATTACTTATTTGCTGTAAACAAAGTTATAATACAAAATCACCTGCGGCCAGTACATTACATTCTCGTGAAACCCGTGCCATATTTTGAATCACATGACTAACAGCCGGCTCGACCGAGACGCCGATTAGTTCGCCGCGAGCCTCTCACGGTAAAGACGTCTGCTATATAACTATAAATTTAATAAACTTTTATTTATGTTATGTTTACAAAAGTATCCACTTGAATAACAAAGTGATCGTTGAATAGTGTTGTATCCAAAAGGAAAACATGTGACAGATTTAACTAATCAATTCAGTGACAGTGCTAGTGATATATCGTTTTTGTGACACAATTTGAATATGGAAACACGTCACTATTGGGAGGAGAACGGACATCCCGTTAAATATGACAAGTAGGTTTTTTTTAATTTTATTATAACCAAAACAAAGCTTTAATTTATTTAATAGCTTATTGTGATTATACACTTTATGTTAAATTTTTGTTTACTAATGCTAGGTTTTCAAGGTCTTTTTGTTTTATGAGTATTATATGATGTATGAATTTATCCTACAACGCTCACTTTACTGTTAGATTGAAGTATGTTTTCATTATGTTTTTTATGAATTATCAATAAATTAGCCTGTTATTGGGAAAGATACAGTACCAAGATCGATTGATCTTCAACCACACCTAACCAGATGAAAATATTTCAAGTCAAAGGAGGATATTAAAAATGTTTATGAAAAAATATCTTACTAGTATAATATACCAGTGTATTTTGTTAAAATAAAAAAGGTCACCAATAGAATTAATTTCCTTTAACGTACTTCTTTTTTGAATTTAGTCTACTTGCTCTTAAATAGTTAATATTAAACATTACTTACATTATAATTGTAATTAGGTACCTAGTTGGTAGCGTATGGATATCACTTAAACAATAATTTATATCTGTGAGTGCGTTCATAATTTAATTTGGTATAATTATATTTGTACTTATAAACGACTAATATTGCTTATGATAGCGAAAAATATTTTGAAATTCATTGAATCCTGTGGTTTCTAGAGTTGCGACTGAACTGATTAGTGACAAGAAATATTGCTACATTGACTATTTGAGATAAGCCAGTAATCGTAGTTTATGTTAGAGATATTAAGGGGATTTCCAAGGTCTATTAGATTTGTCAAAATAATAAATGCACCTATGTATGTACGTATGTGGGATCTATTAGAAGTACGTAAAACATTATATATTTAATTATGAAATCATAGTACCATTGCATACTCAGACCGAGTCTGACTGATCGCAATAGTTGTGTTGATTTCAATTTCGTTTTTAGCTGACTTCTGTGAAAGGAAGAGTTTATTAATTCGACTGTATTTTTTTATGTTTGTTACCTCAGAACTTTTGACTGGGTGAACGGATTTTGACGATTCTTTTTTTATTTAAAGCTGGTGCTCATTTTATTACTCCCATACTTGGTCCATTTCCGACAATGTTATCCGTGAGAAAATCACATAAGTCTTAAATTTGCATTAAGTCTGTGCGACAAATGGGAGTATAACTCAATATCACGCCAATCGATTTTGATGATTGGAGGAAATGGTAAGTTCTTCAAGAGTAGTTTGATGAGAGTTTGATTAGGTTCTGATTCAAGGGATCGGGTTGAAGTCGGTTTGTTTTTGTTAAAAATTACGTCAATTTTGATCGGGACAATTTGGTTTTGAAGTAGCCATCTGTTTCGTGTCTCTTAATACTATTAATTGTCTAGAAAGTAAAAAAGAAAATGGCGTATCATTAAGATTTTTTACAAAAGTAAATAAATTGTATGTGTGAATTTATATAAAACTATTCTATCACTTATGTATATTCTCGTAAAGCATTTCTTTAGAAGATTAGATCTCAAAAAAAATCCAGAGATATAGGAATTATAGACGTTTCTACCTGATTGTAAGACCAAAGCCAAACCAACCAACCTATATGAAGACGAATATCTTCAATGTTATAATTACGGAAAAAGTATTTATATATTATATTATAGTATTTGGACTCTTAGGGTTTGATAATATTATACATATTAAACGGTTCACAACTGGATTAGGTATAAGTATATAACCTTATAATATATCTAAGAGGAACACTTCAACCGCTCCTATTATAGTGCTTTACTCTTATCGGTCCAATGAGACTTTAACAGAAGGAGAATGAGACTCCTGTTATCGATCCAAATGGCCATGTTCTATATTTTTTTCCGAATCCTAAACTATATTTTAAATGTAATACTTAACAAAAAAATTAAGGCACCAAGTACGCCATGGCAGTTGTAAAATACATGTCATCAATCAATGGCGAATCTGAAACATTAGCGATTTTAATAAGCCGTCGTGGCGCAGGAGCACAAGCATGTGTTGAAAATATGGTAGAGAATAAAAAAGAATAATAGACTGAACGACTAATAAGAGGGTAGTCGTATCGAACAAACATCAGAAGTGGATGGTAGTTACAAATAAGTAATGTTCACATTCATAATTAAAATAATAACTGATTAACTAAATAATCAATTTTCCGATTAGTCGAGGTTATGTGGCAGAGCACGAGTAGTGCTCCGAGCCGCACTAAAATCAAGACCGCTCGCACAAGGCCCGGGCGGTTTTTTATATGATTGTTCACAAATAAGTTGTAGGGCAGAATGATTAGGAATTGATGACGCGCCTCATAGTGGCGTGATCGGTAGGTGTCGTTTAGCAATCTATAAGTTACTTACATGATATACCGACATATGTACTTCTTCTTACTATTTAATAAACTTTTAACGTACTAATCATTTTATAGTAATTAATTAAAATATATTCATCATGATAGAATAATTTGAATATTAATTATTTTATGTTCATAATTATTTATATACTAAGATTTTATATATATTTCTTATTATTTAATAATAAATAAATATATTGTAATTCTATAGTAATATATTACCATATCATATCATAGACATGTTTTGAACGCCAAATCATAGACAAATGTCAATTATAAAATATTGTTTGTGGCAACAACTATACATATATATGTATTTCTAATTATTTTATTACCATTAAGTCTATAAATCTATTACGTGGGACTGAAAACGCAACAGGTTGTGGGTTCTATTCAAACTCGACGAAATGAAATATTTATTTTTTTCATTTTTTCGCCCTGGTAACGAAGCAAAACGAGGGGGTTGAGTTCCGCCACTCAACACGCAATGCGTCCAGAATTCGGCGGAAAGTGCAGGATACAACGTGAATCTCTAAAAAGGGCGAAGCCGCAAGCATTTAGTATTATGTTTATATTTTTAAATTGATGTAAAGTAAATTATTAACGAACTGCTAAATGCACACGTGCGTAACAATCCTAGAAATAAACAACCGTAGATAATTACATTTACATTTAGCTATTTAATAAAAAATTACAATGACAATAACGAAATTAAATTTGTCACACAAAAACTAATTTATAGTTATCATCTATACATATATATTATAATAAAATTGTAACTGATCGCTGTCTGTATATGGAAGATATATGAAAACATCTATTATTGGGGGGCATTTATCATTTTATATAATAATAAAACCCAAAACAATGATGTTAATTTTTTTTGTCTGTTTGTCTTGTGCACACTAATATCAGAAACGGCTCAACCGATTTAAATACATTTTTCATTATTGTACGTTGGCAAATATTTAGGGTCAGTTTCACGGGTTACGAATAAAATTTCAGATAGTAATGTAATAATTAATGTACAGACAGAGGATGAAAATAAAAAATAACTGTTTCTTATATTTTAATAATTTTCTCATTAATGAACGATAATAGTAAGTTACAATACATACGATTTGTTACATTTTTACATTACAAATAAGTATGTAAAAATAAAATGCATGTATGGCCAGTCGTGGCGCAGCGGCACGAGGTGTGACTGCAAAACCGACTGGTTGTGGGTTCGATCCCCACTCGAGGAGATCAAATATTTATTTAAATTTGTATCATCCATTTCTTCGCTCTGGTGTCGAGGTTAAGCGCGGCGTTGAGTTCTGCCACTCAACACGCAACGCCTCCAGAATTCGGCAGAAAGTGGGGAACGGAGTGTCTTAACACTAGGTTCCCTCTGCCTACCCTGCCGTGTGCGGGATACAGCGTGAAGCTGATTTATTTATTTATTTATTTTATGTATCAAATGTGTATCTACTAGATATTGCTATTCGAGACCTATGAATCCAAAAATTATAGCCTGTCTGTCAGATAAGGCTGTCTGGGACTTTATCAGCCAATGGTGAAAATGGCTCTTAGTGTTGTTTTATTTAAGTTGATTTATAAACAAAAAAAATATAATCAATATCAAGTATTTGGTGCGAAAAAATTGCTATAAAATTAGCTGCGAGCGAGTCGCTAGTAATATGTTACCGTATTTCTATCTATACATTATCATATAGAATTAGAAGATTTTACCTAAGTGTTCAATTTACACAAATTTCATCGCTTGGAAAATAATTCATTAAGCACATGACTTTAAAAAGCTTTTATTAGAATAGACACTCAATCTACGTATAATTTACCTTTTTTTAATTTTCCTAATCGTGTGTTTTTATGCAATAATACTATTTATTCAATAACAAAGATCTTGATGATTTTTAAAGATCCATTTTCCCATTAATTTAAATATTTAGGAATATAGTGTAAAACTCCACCACTTTTGTCATATTTCTTATTCAATTAAGTTTATTTAGAATTAAATACTTTTTAAAATATTCAATTATAAAACTAAAAATTACGCATGTCACTTTATCTATAGTCTTTAACGTTTAACAATTATCATGTGCACTAAAATGTGTTTTGGATAATTTCATTAATGTTATCGCGTATTATTAATAGTGTTGTGTAGAAGTAGTAGGCTTTCTTTTTTTTTAATTCTTACACCCCAAGTTACAGAAATTTAAATTGAAACACAGAAATATTTCTTATAAAACTTTAATTCTATACTATAAAAGCTTATATTTTTTTTTTGTAATATTTTATTTATTCTGCATAGCATATAATCAACTTAACTTCCCAAATTATTTGAGAACTAATTTAAAGATAAAAAACCGTACTAAAGAAGTCAAATGTATAATATGTAATATTAAAAAATCTATTAATGCATAGCACTCAACACGCAATGCCTTCAGAACTCGGCGGAAAGTGGGGAACGGAGTGTCTTAGCACTAGGTTCCCTATGCCTACCCTGCTGTTAGCGGAATACAGCGTGAAGCTGATTTTTTTTTATTAATGCATTCATATTATAAGTTTATAAGAAGCAGACATTATCTAATTAAACATGATTCAAAATATTTTTTTCTAAAATAAAACTTTAATATAGATAATAAATAGTTTTAAAAATCACATTCGAATAATTAATATTCGATAAAAATATAAGAATATTCGATTTTGAAAGTGATTTGTGGCGAAAGCGCGAGCTGGTAAAAATAACTGAACACGTGACGCCGCGACTGCACGCGCCGAGCGCCGGCCTCCACACGCCGCGTGAAACGTGACCACGGCACACACTCATACTGCATACACACACATGTATACTGGAAGAGGCGGACTGTACGTCGTGTAGTGTGGACTCTAAATTATAGATAGATCTGTGTATACGAATAGGCCAGATTTACACTGTGAAGTATGGGCTTATGATTATTAGAAGATTTCTGACTTAAAAATATTTATCAGTAATTTAATTAAGAAGTTTAAATTTTTAAACAGTAAAGTAACAGTAATAATATAAATGATATTTAGAAATGTAGTAGGCTTAACTGAGTTTCAAGTATGAAAATTAAGGTAAAATTATTTGTGCTTCTTTTAGTAAGGTAAGCAAAAAAAATATGACAACACACGGTGTTAAGAAGTTAAGGCACTCCGTTTTCCACTTTCCGTAGAATTTCTGAGATGTTGGGCAAATGGCAGATCCAAACGCCGCACTTTGTCTACCATATCGGGGAAATGAAATTAATTAAAATATAATCATTGCCCAGCTTATAACCCGGCGTTGTTATAAAATTATACTCTACATATAGAGTAATGTTTCTTGCTACAGCTTGTTAGATGTAGTCAAAGAATTAATACAGACATTCCTTTATCATTTTTTAGATTTTTTTTTCCAATAATGGGACTGAATATAATGTGTATTGGGCCTAAATTTACGCAAACACCCGCAATCCGCTCGCACACAGAAGCTGCTCACGTTCGAATCGCCTGACTCCGCCGGACTACTTGGTTGCGCATAATATTTTATTGTGTGTATTGTGACATATATGTATAGCTAAGAATGTCTTTTCGACTAAATAGATATAATATATTTAATGATTAATATTTATATCGATGTTTCAGCATGCATTGTCTAAGTATAGAATTTGATTTAACAAAATGAAGTTTTATTTATGTTTTAGCCACTAAATAGTCATTTTTATATAAATTGTGTAAAATGTATAATTTTGTATGTAAATTGTGTAAATACTTTATATTGTATTGTATTGTAGTCAGTTGAGGAAATGATAATCAACCGAATACCATGATGTACTGAAAGTTGCGATATTAGTCGCAAAATAATGACGTCGCATTTTCACGTGTGTTATTTCATACTTATGTATCATTGAATTATTTCTTTAATTAAATATCGTGATATTACTAAATACTTAAAAGGTACTTCGTATTTTATTTGCTTAAAGCGCATTACTGGGACAAAGGTAAATGATAGTAACGAACGTAAACGTGATTTGTTTCTGTTAGTCTGTTATAGAAGGTGTAAGTAATGATTCAACTAGTTCCGTTTCCATCGATTTCTCATGTTATTTAACAAATCGAATAAGAAATCGATATATTTAATTGTAACAAAATCTAATTTATTAATTTTTCTAAGAAATGTTTCTTTCTAACAAACAGAAGTGTTCATGTTAAAAATTATGCAATATTGTGAAATAAGACAAATTCAATTTTCATTGACGTAGCGCTTGACGTAGTCAATAAAAAAAATTGCTGAATAAAACACACTTATACACGAAAAAAGAAAATTAAAATTAAATAAATGATCAAACATTAAGAATGTTGATTAAAAATTTCTCTTCGAAATAAAAATGTTGCTTGGTCATTGTCCTTTGCAATGTCACTACAGCGTACACGTGTCGCCGACAACTTGGCTGTTTGGCTCACGATCATTAATACAATCACGTGTAATTACGTCGTTCGTAAACATGTTTTTTAAGTGTTAGATATATGTATAGCTACATATAAAAGTTATGTTTATTGTCGCTATATATTTATAATTTCTATTTATATTTTAATAAAAGAGGACAAAACAATGTTCCACATAATATTTCTCTAACATTAACAAATAAAGTCAGATCATAATACAAAAGTAACTCAATAGTGCAGATATTTTGCGAATACATTAATCTGTGAAAATAGGAAGTAATAAATACTGAACAGTAGTTTCATATAACAACTTTACCTACCATTGCATATAGCAATTGCGAAAAACAAACATCGATATGTATACAATAGTCATCTCAACAAAAGTGCTTCATACAAACAAAATATCATTTCATACTAACATCATCACTACTCTAAACGTCTTCAAAAACGTGAAAGCTTTAACACTCATTAGAAATTAATTATTTTTTTGTGTATTCAACGGATCCCATAATCAGAGCCTCACCAAACTCTCATGTTTATCTCTGTTTTACTCGTTTACGTGGGAACACACGTGTAGCACTAGCTTTCAAATAAAAAAAAATCATCAAAATTGGCCACTCAGTGAAAAGTTTTGCGATAACAAACATTAAAAAAAATACAGTTGAATTGATAACCTCCTTTTCTTACAGTAGTCGATTAAAAATAAGGTCACACGGCAAGCATCAGTTTTCAAATAAAAAAAGAATCATCAAAATCAGTTCACCCAGTCAAAAGTTATGAGGTAACAAACGTAAAATATACTATAATATATATTCAGTCAAATTGATAACCCCCTTTTTACGGAAGTCGGTTGAAATAGCTTTTATCCGAGGCCCCGTGGTTAAAGGTAACCTTTTGATCACGATGGCAAACAGTTTTATGAAATTACTATTAATATGATATAATTTACCTAACCTATGTAATTCCTCGTATTTCCTAAGATCCACCAAAAAACGGTTCAGCTTTATAACATATAACACTTAGTATAGATACACCAACATCCTTTTGTGTATGTGTATAGTAAGAGGATAAATTCATTAGCTTCTATATTTAATATCAAGTACTATTTTCATTTCCACGCTCTGGTAGCAGGGCAAAGGGCGGCGTTGATTTTTGCCACTCAACAAGAATTTGGCGGTACGAAAGTGTCTCAATGGGGAACGGAGAACTTAAAATTAGGTTTCCAGGTTCCCACTATTTACCATGATATGTGCGGGATGCAGTGTGTAGCTAAAAAACAAGTATTATGGAAAAATACGTATCATAAACTCTTGATGAGACGACCGAAACTACGACTATTTTTTAAGTACAAGACTCACCTTATTTATCACACATTCAGAATAAAATAGAAACAAAACTAAAAAGATAGAAGCTAGTCCATTCTCTGAACGATCTCAATCTGACCTTAGCGATTTCCTAGCTACATGTAGGTACAAATGTTCTTGGCTATTGGCCTAGGTCATGTTTACTGCCGTGCAATTTATATATGTTTCGTATACATTTAGCATCAATTATTATAATTAGAATTGCTCGTGACATTGTGCGCGTTTGAATAAAATATTATTATAGAAATACCTTGTACTGAAGAACGTAAGTAATAAACATCAGTCGTTTTCCCTCAAGATAGGTATAAGGGGTCGTAAGTTCAATAAATTGTGACAGGCTTATTTTATACAAGCGGTTTTAAGTATATGTATATTTATATATTTTTTTAAATTAAAATAACTTTGGTAATATGCATATAATTTATTTGTTCTAATAATAATAAAACAAGTAAATTAAAAAAAAATATTTTACTTCAAAATATCACTTAAATTACTATATTAAGTTGAATTTACTTTTAATGCCAAAATATAATAGCCTTATCTTATTATATTTATTCATTATCTTTGTTGTAAATGCTGTTTTGTTGGTTAAAAGTTGAAAACAGAGTTTTTACTAAATTCGGAAACTAGACAGATTCATTCAAAATGTACCTGGGAAAACTATATAGGAGGCCAGTCGTGGCGCAGGGATACAAGTGTGAGACTGTCAATGTGACAGACTGTGGGTTCGATTCCCACTCGAGGAAATGAAATATGTAACATTTTGATTTCCTCGTTCTGGTAACCAACAAAGCCCGGCGTTGACTTTCGCCGCTCAACACGCAGTGCCTCCAGAATTGACGGAAACTGTGTAACGGAAATGTCTTAATGGGAATAGAGTATCTTCACACTAGGTTCCCAGGTTCTCTTTGCCCGTGTTCGGGACATACAGCATAAAGCTAAAAAAAATATATTCGTGGTATAAAAAACAAAAATACACATTTTTCTACACCAAGTGCTATAGAATATTTTCAGTGCTACTTGCGAGTGTTTTATTAGTAAATCTAACGAGTACTGCTATTCAGATCCTGGCTTCACGATAAGACCATCTCGACGATACCATATTATTGTATTATCGACTAAGCCACTTATAACTGCTTAGTTTCATGATGATACAATTTTTACAATTGGGTTGAATTCACTTTCTTATTTTCAATATTTTACTTATTTAATTACTGACAGACCCATAAATAATTTATAAATGTTATTCACAATCTGTGATAAAACACTAAACACTTAATATTTTATCTATTTACACTCGTCTTTGTTTAATGTTATTTGTTGAAGTTTATATTAAAGCAACCTTACGTAGGTTTAACAAATAAATTAAATCGACCTTTTCTCAGAAGTCCTTATGTACAATCACGTGCCACCTGCCCGGTGAAGGAAAATGTCAGGAGAAACCCACATGCGCCTTGCGTTCTGACCACAAGGCCTTCTAACAAAATGTACAGATTAAAATTATAAATACTATGATTAATTGCATCAAACTTATTATGAAAATAATGTTTATAGATAAGAAGTAATAAGTTAATTATAACTTTGAAAGAATTCTCAATTTATTTTGCAGTAGTAATTTTTTGATAATGTTTAATTTAAATAATACAAAATTTAACAACTTTGAAAAAAAAAACTTTTTTATTTTATTGAAAAAAAAAACTTTTTTATTACTTTTAAATAAGATAAATAATATCATAATTGAATTAATTAAATAATTACATTAAAAAATATTATTAATATTTTCGTAATACAAATAAAAACCTAACATTATCTAACAAAAAAAAATAACAGTAACAATCATGACATACAAAAGTATTCGCTCCAACGCAACTGTCACTGCTTGTATCGCCGACGCCGTTATCGAGTTCTTACGTCACGTTCGCCTCGTGGCCTACAACGTGAGGCCGTCGCACGTGTCTCACCACGCTCCACACTCTACAGTCTACTCTAATACATTGGTGTATGTCATTAACTATTTAATTTAATACATTAACTTACTTGTTTATTTAGTCCTTTTCCTTGTAATTCCGCATATAGCTGGTTAGGCAGAGAGAACCTAGTGTTAAGAGATTCCGTTCCCCACTATTCACCAAATTTTCGAGGCATTGTGCTTTCAGTGTCGGAACTAAACGCCGCGCTTTGCCTTGTTATCAAAGCGAAGAAATTAAAATGTAATATTTTATAAATAATAATTCATTTCGCCGAGTAGAAATAGCACCCACAACCGTCTCGTTTACAATCACACGCTTGTGCCACTGCGCCACGACGGCCTCAAATTTAATGATTTAGAAATATTATATTTGAGATTAATAGATAGATAGATATATCTATCTATCTATTTGGTTATGTGGCTCCTAAGTAGTAACGTTAGTTTTGCTTAAATTTTTAGTTTTGTAATTGTTTAATTTACTATACATAAGACCATAATAAAAATACTGTAAAGACAATTTCGTTTGTTGAACTTAGTACGTGAAGGATCCCAAACTTTTACCACTTATTAATTTGATTTAATCTCAATAAGATACTAGTTAAAGTTTAATTTAATTCTTTGCTTTGATTTACAAATAAACGCGTGAAGTGATAAATGAGTAAATTTCTTAATATTTTAGGTAGTTCTGTATACTGGAAATCCATTGACGAGACGTTATTGTAATTATCATACTATTTTATATTACATTCCATCATTTGTGAATTTCCATGACAATAGAAGAAAAAAAACCGGATTTTCAAGCTTTTATACATAGCGGTACATAGCGGTTAAAGGCCACAATTAATCAGACATAAATCGTTTAATGCACTTCATGTGAAACACATGTAACCGTGACATGTTTTACAATGATGTTATTCCGTAAGTATTTGTAAAATAAAATTTACGGAATGATCGATTCTTTATTTTTTGGAGTTGCGCCAGGGAAATCAGATCTGTCGTGTCCTTATTGCTTAGGAAAATACGTTTTTTATTAGAGTTAAATTACAAGCCTCAAATTCAATGTATGAAGTATTTATATTACAGATATAAATTTATTCACATTTTATATTATCAGCTTCACGCTGTATCCCGCATACAGCAGCAACTCCGTTTCCCCCTTTCTGCCGAATTCTGGAAGCATTGCGTATTGAGTGGCAGAACTCAACGCCGCGCTTAACCTCGACACCAGAGCGAAGAAATGGAAATATAAATTTAAGTAAATATTTCATCTCCTCGAGTGGGGATCGAACCCACAACCAGTCGGTTTTACAGTCACACTTTGTGCTGCTGCGCCACGACTGGCCTCCTTATATTATATAAACAAAAATTTGCTTTATTATAATATATTTGCATCTTCGCGTTATCGCAACCGCATGACCTCATCACACTCACGTGATGGCTACACCGTGTTATCTGACGCATGTTATTGTTATTCGTTGTACGCTGATAACAATGTCGACAAGCCCTTTTTAATTTATAACCGCAATAAAAAAAAGATTAATTCATTATAACTAAATATATGATTTAGATTTAATATGAAAATTATTATAATTTAAATCTAAACTAAACATAAGTCTAGTTATCTAGGAAATTTTGTTTTAAGTATTTTTTTATTATTATTAATTTATTACATATTGTTGTTATAGTATTTGCTTTGTGCCATCAGTTCTGAGATATATATAATATGTTTTTTAGCTTCACGCTGTAACCCGCACGTAGCAGGTTACGCAGAGGGATTTTGGGAATCTAGTTTTAATCCTCCGTTTCCATTAAGACACGTCCGTTGCCCGCTTTCCGCCGAATTCTATAGGCATTGCGTGTTGAGTGGCAGAACTCAACGGAATGCTTAGCCTCGTTATCAGAACGAGGATATGAAAATATTAAATATTTCATTTATCGAATGGAAATCGAACCCACGCTTGTGCCCCTGCGCCACGACGGCCTCTATTATAATAAGGCTTTAAGATACATGATTATTTAAGAAACGGTTTTCTTGGTGTAGTTGCGGCGCTCGTGGCGTTATATTTCAAATCAACTTTTAAACGTATTGGACATTGCACTCAATCCGCAACGCCTCTAAATGTATTAATTTTTCTTATTGATAAAATAATAACCTCTACATATTTACCAATAATACATTAGAAATATGAAATTGATAGCAATGTCTCTATTCACAAGTATCAGATATACCTAATATATTACAGACATTGATTGATGTTTATAAATTTACATCGCTGGTATATTGATATGGTGGGAATTTTCAACATACTTAACATACGACAACATAAAATATTACGTATAGCTTTATGCTCTATAGTCGTGGCGCAGCGGCACGAGGTGTGACTGTAAAACCGACTGGTCTCTGGATCTGGATCTCCTCGAGTGAGATGAAATATTTACTTAAATTTATATTTTCAGTTCTTCGCTCTGGTGTCGAGGTTAAGCGCGACGTTGAGTTCTGCCACTCAACACACAATGCCTCCAGAATTCGGCAGAAAGTGGGGAATGGAGTGTCTTACCACTAGGTTCCCTCTGCCTACCCTGCTGTGTGCGGGATACAGTGTGAAGCTGATTTGATTTGATTTTTATTTATGCTCTATACGCTAAATAATAAATTAATACGAAATTATTCAAAAAATATATCTTGGAATAATATTTTATATACATATAAATGAAAACAGAATTAGTCTATGGACAATGTTTTGCTTTCATTTGTAGCGCAAATCTCCTGAATTTTGTGAGGAAATATTGTGAGTCACTCCGTTTTAGTATCTAGTATATATAGTATATATATACTAGTTACCTAGTATATATAGCATATCCGCCTTTTAGTACCTAGTCCTCGCGCTCTAGAAATCGATGCTCGTATTATCTAACTACAGTGACCACAATAATATAAGTATTATATAAACATTTCCATTGTCAATTCTGATTACATACTTAACTTCTTATAATACTGTTTATTTCGAATATCATTTTGAATAATTATTGTTTAAAATTTCCTACATATATTGTAATATGAACATAAAAATACTTTTAACTAAACATTCACAGACGTGACCGCGTCAGTTTCGTTCGGAATCTTGAAAAATAAACATTTGTATTACAATCAATCGCATCACCTAGGTAGGTACACGTGCGTCACAGAGACAATAATCTCAACCGTCCTTTATAGTTAACTAACAAAGCTAATATTAATGCACAAGTGATTCAATAAGCGATCGATAAAGATTATTAAAAGTTACCTTACACCGTTTATTCTAAAATTTTTTGCGAATTGTGAATTCACAAAAATTATAAGTGCTTATTCTAGATGCCAATCGTGGCGCAGTGGCACAAAGTGTGAATGTAAATGGAACTGGTTGTGGGTTCGATCGCCACTGGAGGAAATGAAATATTTATCTGCAATGCCACAAGAATTCGACAGAAAGTTAGAACGGAGTGACTTAATACTAGGTTCTCTCTGCCTACCCTGCTGTATGCGGGATACTGTGTGAACGGGTAGGTACGCCTATACGACTTGGTCAACTATATTTTGAGCATTTATTACAACAGTGGCATTTTTTTAGCGCACATAGCAGAGGGTGGGCAGAGGAAACCTGAAAACATAATGCTAACACATTGTTCCCTACTTTTCACCGAATTCTTAAGGCAATGCGTTCTAAGTGGCGGAACTGGAACGCGGTTACCACCCCCGAGGAAAAGGAGTTATTAACCTCTCTAATAGTAATAATAGATATCTACAATTCAAACCATTCATGGCGATTGTTATAAGTCATAATACATGTGATTATAAAAATAAATGAATAATAGAAGTCTCTAAAGTTAATTACATTGTCTTATCTATTAATATTAAAATAATACATAACATAGAAGAGGTATTCAGACGTCGGAATATAAATGTAAGGCAGATTAGCATGAAGGCATAAATTACTTTGATTTCATCCTTTTATATGTACCAATCCATACTCTGTATTCAATTAAGTTCCTAAAATAAATATGAAATTGTGTTAGGATTCTGTAGTTCTAAAAGAAAATAGCGGAACCCAATACCAACCACTATCTTGGACCATCATTAAAAAAAAAATATGGAACAAATATTCAAGTCTTCGATTAAAAAAATAAGTTTCTAAGTAAACGCAATCGAAAAATATGAACGCTGCTTATTTATATATCGTACTTTGTATGAAATTCGCTGCGTAATCAAAATTTAAAGTGTATTTCCCGTAGACATACAATTATGAAAAATGGCAAAAAGTTGAATAATAAAAAAATATATTTATATTACAGTGTAATGGCTCCCGCGCGACTTTGCACTCTTTTTTTAAATTTTAATTATTTTAATTTATTTTAGTATAATTGTTTATAATGTAAACTTAATAAGTCTAAATTTAAATTTTTTTTTGATTTTGCACGTATTAATTGTCGAAATTTAATAGAAAAATATTTAATTATATCTATTCAGATACGAACGCTCGGCAGACGTGTTTATCCCGTGTAAATCCCTTTCCCGCAGGTATTCTGAAATAAAAGGTAGCCTACATGTTGCTAACCTCATAACCCGGTTAGTGAAAGTTAGATAAAATTCGTTTCAGCTGTTTCAGAGATTAACCTGAACAAACAGACAGACAGACAAAGAAAATAATATTTGTTAGTCTTAGTCCATGAACATGATCTAGTTTACCTATTTAAGCAGCATTATTTAAAATAAAATTGCTATTTTAAAATAAAGTTGCTATTTTAAAATTTTAAACCTGAAGTATAGCCTTAACAGTAAAATGTTGCGTAAGAAATGTTTACATTGTTATTGATATTCCCGTATGGTTGGCAAATTGACAACTTCAGCTCCTCCTAGGAGATGATATGATCTTAGGAGTTGAATTTATTACAAGATACAAAAAAATCTATTAGAGAACTATTCATTTCTTGAAAAACGAAAGAACTATAAATTATATTTCAAAAACTATACATATTTTATTTAAGGGCTTTCCGATATATGCGGGCATGTGTTTTATATCATCCATGACATATGTATATCGCCTGATGTTTATTCTGATATCAATTGATATTTACTATCGGTGTTACTAAGTTTTTTTGTCGTACTCGGGCAACATTTAGAGAAATAATATAATTTAGAATAATTTATTTTTTTACGAATGACAACCTTAATAAAAATTGGGAAAATTATCTTTATTACTATATTTATACTTATACGGCTAGATGTTCCGTCGTACACTTGGCTATTAGAGGTGCGTCACAACAGCGATAAATAATGTAATATTATAATATATAATCTTGTTCAATCATAAGTGAATAGGTTGAAATGTTTTAAATATACGAGGGGAGCCATGTGACTTAAGTCTAATTTAGCTCTCACGTTGGAATGTGGACGCGAAAGGCGAGACTACTTATTCTGATTTGTTAATATTTCGTTTCATATGTTGAATAGATATATAGTTTTAAAAATAAATAAAATATAAATACTTACATAAGATGTTATTATCATATTATTATTTTTATACAGATTAAATAAAACATTAATATGGCTTACATTGTATATTATATGAAATACTAAATTACCTATAATATAAGTATAATAATAAGATTATAGTAACTTGCCGTTAATTTAAAATTGATTGAATTACATCAACTTTTTCTTAACGTTAGTACTGCAGTTACAATTAGGAGTGTGCACAACAGCTCACTTTTGTGAACGGGAACAAACGATATGTTCAGTTTAAAGAACATGTTCAGTTTTACGTTCAGTTCGCTTTATATGTTCAGAATTGCGGGCGTCGTGGCGCAGGGGAGGGGGGCTACAAGCGTGTACAAAATATCATTAGAATACAAAAGTATATTTCGCCGGCAAAAATGTGGCTGTGATAGCTTGAGTGATAAGTCGGTCGAATCCTTAACTAGAAGACCTTAGTTCGAGTCCGGATGTTATCAGTCTATTTTTTATTTTTTTTTTCTTTTTTTAATATATAATTTATATCTAAATATAAATTTCAAAAGACAATTAAAAAAGGTCGATCGTCTATTATCCGCGTACTATTTATTAAAAGTAAAGAAGATCAATTAAGGCATTCATAATAATAATATAAAATTTTATTTCTAGAATAAAACTCCAATTAAAGTTAAATTACAATTAACAATTAATATAGACTACCAATAAAATGGACACACATATACATAGCTGTGGATTCGATCCCCATTCGAGGGAATGAATTGTTATTTATTAATATTTTTATTTTATACGCAATGTCTTAAAAAATTTGGAGTGTCTTAACACTAGGTTCCCTCTGCCTACCCTGCTGTACGTGGGTTAGAGCGTGAAGCTTATTATTATCAACATATACACAGAGGTAATTTAATGTTCCGCAATATTGATTATTATTGATTGATATTTGCCCTCTTCGTGGAATTTTTAAGAAAAGAAATATAAATCTAAACTTATTAAATCTAAAATAAGATTACACTAACGTAAAACTAACACTTATTTACACTTACGTAATTAAATATAAGCAAATAAAAGCAAAAGAAAGCGAAAAAAAGAACAAAAACTTCTAGCGTCCTTCTAATTAATACATACAATACGTCATTAATCATTAAAAGTGAAATCCATAATAACACTTAAATTTATTTTTTCTCAAATACTCAAATACTAATAAGAATTTTGAAATTACCATAAAAAAATCTAACGTTTAAGTGTAATAAATGTAAGTACTCATTACTATTATAGTTCTTATCAAATGGTATTAGAGCATAATTTAGAATGTGAAAAATATTCACCAATTACGACTTACTATCCTCGCTACCAAAGGATTCCAATTTTCGAGATTAAGAGTGCGTGTGAGCGAGATGTCGCTATACCTCTCTCTTGTGACGCGAATGATCGCAGTTGGACGGAGCGATCGTTTAAAGAGTCAATCAAAAAGAACTCGACAAAAAATGAACGCAAAGTTGTTCTGAAATTGAACGGATCAAATATTCTTTTTAGAGATCGGTTCTTTTGTTCAGTTATATAATAAAACGAACACCTCTAGTTACAATACAAAATTAATTACATTTTCACATAATTATGTACATATTTCCTATTTTCGAGCTGTTGCGGAGGGAGCACTGCACATCGATCTGCAACAAATCAGAGTGGCGGACTTCTCCCCACACGTGTTATCTCAGCCTGGGCTACGGGCACGGTAGGCGGTTCTGCAAAGAAACCGCCCTAAAGTGCAACCACTGTGGGGGACCCCACATGAAAACTGAGTGCGATAGCTGGCTCTGTAGCGTCATCTTGTTGTAACTGTCCTGGTAGAAAGGCGGAACGCACTGACCACAACGCGTTCAGTACCGACTGCCCTCGGACGCAAATGGGATGCGCTAGCCCGGGCCAGCATAGCCTATTGCTAAGGGCGCGACTCTCTCCTCTCTACTTGCCGGATACACCCTAACTCGGACGTGTTTGCAGCCCAAAGGAACCAAGCGTCGTCATGCCAAAGATATAAACGATGGAATACAGAATTATTTACATGTTACGAAGGCTTGGCGGCGAAAAAAAGTCTGATTTTAGAAAAGCTCCGGTACCCAGTGGTCATAGAAGATCCATCGAAGACTCCCTATGTGATCGGATATTACTAACAAGCTTCGTAGAGAAACCCGTTGTAATAGCTTCCTCGGACACAGAGGAAGCCAGCCAGGAAGCAGAATGGCCTACTGACTAGACCCAGGTGTTGAAAAATGTTGTTCTGTCGTTCTATCAGTCCAGTTTTGTGCTCTCTGATTACGTTAAACGGGCACCCAGTAAAGCTTTATATAAAAAAAAACTAACCTAACTAGACTAATGAAGAAATATAAACAGTATACACCTTGATGATGATTGGGAATTGAATCAACAACCATTGCGTTCAATCAATATTAGTTTTTTGGCACAATGGCATTAAAATTTATTATAAATAAGACATTTTTTTGTATTAAAATGTTTTTTTTTAGCTGAGTTAAAACTTTAAACACGATATACATAAATTACACGATACAGAAACCTGTTTTTGTCGTGTAGTCACGTTTTAGGCGCCGCACGTGATGCATGGACGTCACTACTTAGTACTTACTAGTGAACTTTGTGCACTGTGATCTTGTTATAATTTTCCCCTATTTTAGATTTTCTGCCAAATTTGTTTTTTAGTCATAAATCTAACATAAACTATATCCCGCACATGGCAGGGAACCTGGTAACCTAGTGTTAAGTTACTCCGTTCCCATTAAGACCAGAGTAAGGAAATGAATATATTAAATATTTCATTTTCTCCACTGAGAATCAAACCCATAATTTGTCATACGTTTGTGCTTCTGCGTCACGACTGGCCTCTACTTAAATTGGCAATATATTTCTTGACCATATTTGGTTCTTAATTTCGACAAATTAAGACTTTTAAAATATTACATTACTACTTTAAAATATTACAATATTTTTTATCAGTTCGTAATTTATCTATAATATATTTATCTTCACATTCGTGTATTACAAATTATGGAAAAAAACTCGCTTGCAATAGAATGATATATGTTTTTTTTTGTTACAAGCATTTAATACTTACTAAAAATATTATATACATTCTAAAATAGCACTTTATATATTTTATATACTCGTATAACGCGACGTTAAATATAAAATATATAAAGCAACTAAAAATAATAAATTGAGCAGAAAAACAATAATTTAAAATTTCACTAATTGCTCCGTAATTATGAATGAATGTGTCCTATTGATTTAATAATTAAAACAAACTGGACAAACTCATGTCCATGCTCCCAGGGCTGCCAAACCTACGTCATTTTAGCAAAGTTGAAACTTTGAGGACTATTAGTCTAATATGTATTTAAGGCAGTATGCGTACTCACTAATTTGAAAGTGGGGCCATTTCTGAAGTAGTGCCAAAAAAGGTATATCTCTGTATGGGAGGATGTTTGGGCCATTGGTTTGGTCCGGGTGCTTATAGGGGGTCTTGAAATAGTCCGTAAATAATATATGTAAAGTTAAAGCTTGCTAGTATTACGTATTTTGCCCTAACTTTAAACATCTTTTAGGACGTCTGGCAGGAGTAAAGGCGCAGGTAAAGGGTCTGGTTATAATAAATGTATATTTTTCATATTATTCTTAATAAAATAATAAACACGATCATTTCTACTTTAACGTAGGTGAGTCTGTACCTAAAGTTGGCGCTACCTCTGAAAGGGCCCTGCTTTCAAGTTAGTAAGTACGCATACCGTCTTAACTACATATTAGACTATTAATCTTGAAAGTTTCAGCTTTGTTAAAATGACGTAGGTCTGGTGGCTCTGGGATATTAGTCTATCACGTAATATACTGATTTCAAATAAGGCACTATGAGACAGATAAATATTCATGCTGGTGCGATTAGCCCACTAGGGGGTACAAAAATTGGAGGTCTCGAGCTTTTTCTGAAATAGCTTAGCTTATCTCCAGGCCCTTTCATCCGATACCTCACTTGAACTAGCGGTTTTAATACCAAATTTTCCCCCACTTTTAAGGCTATTAGGATTTTTAGGATTATTTTTGGGATTTAATCACAAATGTATAGTTTTCATGAACTAGAACTACATGGAGACGCTAGCTTTCAAATTTCTCCAAATTTCATAATTCTATATCAACTGAAAGTACTCTATTAATTTTAATTGCCTCTATAGTGTCGAAATACGCGTTTTTGCGATTTGAACGGCCATATCTTTTTTTTAGGAAATGTAGTTTGTATACGATTTTTTTACAAAATCAAGTGGTCGTAAATCTGAGTATATGATTTGAATTTCAACTCGATATCTCCAAGCGTTCTTGAGATAAATGGTATTGACAGACAGACAGACGGACGGACAACAAAGTGATGATAGAAGAAGGAACCCTAAAAACGTATACGTACCTACGTACTAGATCTTATTAGATGACACAAATCCATATAAACGTAGGATTATATGGATTTGTGTCATTCAATTTAACTTTGAAACATCGATCATTTAAAATTTCGTGCAGTATGATGGAAAGTTTTTATATTGTGCAACTCATCACGTGTCCGTCCACGAGACACGCAGAGTAGTCGGTACACCTGAACAACGAAACTTAAAGGTCGTTACATCGACACGTTTTTAGCCTTTCTTTCGTTTATTTTCTTTGATTATATTTTAAATGGAATGCAATATGTTACTTATTATCATTATTTTACATGATTTTTTCCTGGCCAGTCTTGTGCTTGCAAGCAGCCAAGTTTTAATAGAGATAAAAATGCGAAATATTATTTGTTAATATTTTCCAGTAATTTACATTTCAAAGGCTTTATGTGTCTAAGTTATGTGAAGAGCGGAGACTCTTGTTCGTAACTAAGCAAAAAAAAAAACTGTAAGGCTCCACTTGTTGCGAATATATGGTACTATTATTATATTTTATATTGATATCGGTGGACTTATCCACAATATTAGCCACCTAATATAATTCTGTATAATTTTTATTCTCTCTAATACATGCAAACTGGAAAATATTAGTTTTCTGATCGTGGCCTATAATGTAGTAATCGTACGTAAGAAGAAACTTTTCAATGATCCATAGATTCACACTTATAGTGTTGGTTGAAAAACTTGGATTATTCCCTGGGACTACTTTTCTCCCTTGTTCCTTTGGTGATCTTTAACACTGACGTTTGCTGTCCGAGGTCTTCTTTCTACCCAACCAAATTTTAAATGTAGTCAGTCTACTTTAGTAATTGTGAAATATTTCATAATTAAAATTATCATTTCTTAACAATTTTTCTCCATTTAAAGACATTATAATATCTACGGTATCTAAAGAAATTCGAACTTATTACGTACGTATATCAAATACATCTACGCCATGGCAGCCTTACAGTCTCATTCAAATAGTACAAAAAATATTTCATAAAACCATTTTTTACAAATTAAATAATTTCTTGCTAAAGATCTATACCTGCTTTGTAATGAAATTATGAGTACCTACTAAATTAAAGATTAAGCTCAGGATACTTAATCATTATATTGATATGGGCGTGTGATCCCGGTCTAGAATAGGATCATCCTGGTGCTGGTGGTGTCGTAAGAGGCGACTAAAGTATGTGTGGTAGAGTCACGTCGCCAGCAATGGTAACACGCATGGGCAGACTCGACCGGATCATTAACACCCCCGGCATTTAAAACCGGCGTGAAGTAGTGGCTTTATGCCACTGTATTTCCCATCAGGTAATGCCGGGCTCCGGAGCCCAACCCACCTTACAGGCAGGCAACGCACCTGTAGCTCCTCTGGTGTTGCACGGAGTCGTGGGCGGCGGTAATCACTTGCCATCAGGTGACCCGAACGCTCGTTTGCCTTGTCTTTTCCATAAAAAAAAAATATATCGATTACTAATCACTAGATATATGTATCTGGGTGCATTGTAGTGCCCCAGCCGAGTAAAGTCAAAAATGGGCACACCCGTGTCATGCTTTTCTCGGAGCAGTTCAGGTCAATTTTCAATATAACTTCGTTGTGAATAAAATCATTATATAAACATAGTACATTTCATTTAATTTGAACCAGTAACTCAAGAAGTAATCAAATTGTCATAATTTAGTCACTCAATGACTGACCGGTCATCAAAACTCTAAGGCACTTAGCAGACATAGAAACTTGAAATTTATAATAAAACTAGTGTTCAGTGTATGAATATTAAAAAATGGCAATAAAATCTCAAAGGAAATCCGTTGTTGGTATTTAAGAAATAGAAGGTACCTACAGAAAGGGAAAAAAGTAGGACTATCTAGTAAAATAAATCTATCACCACTTTAACAGTCTCGACGTATATCTTTCTGTTATATCGTTTAGACCACGCGAACGAAGCCTAGAAGCGTAATAATAGAACAATCGCTTACAATTTGTTCCCCGAAAAAAAACTAGCATATTCTGAATGTAGGTCCACTGCGGGACCCTTATCGCCACGATATGTTGTTGAATTAGATATTGTATTTACATAAGTTATGTTTTTATTCACCTAATTATTGTTTCGATCGTTCCTGCGTGTGTTTTAGTTATGAGAAAAAAATAAGCTTTAATTTGATATATAATTCATTAAAAAACACATGAATGCAAATATTAACATTAAGTGACATCTTTAAACCAGGCAACCCTGGGCTTGCGGCAGACTGAGAGCTGGCAACCATTGTTTTTCTAAGTCCTTATACGATTTTCTTTCAAATGATGTGCGATTCACATAAAAAACATATGAGGGCAATTTTCTCCAAAAACGAGTTACGAAAAACATTAATTAAAAGTGATTGCGGCAGGATTCTTTTAAGCAACCTTAGTGTAATCTATTCTACTATCATGCATCATTCTTAAATATAAGTTTCATTAGAATTACTGATCCCTACAGATTTAAGCAATGGGATCTTAGGCCACTACGTTTAAATTTCTATACGTTTTCTTAATAAGTATTAAAATATAAAAAGTTTTCTCATTTTGTTTAAAACAAAGCAACATAATAACAGCTTAGATTAATAATACTGATATTTTTCTATGTATCTTTTTTATTGGCTTGTAAAACGAAATCGCCTGTAATGGACCATCCATTTGAAAAAAGAAGAGTTTCATTTTGGAAAGAAGAAGATATCTATGACACTTACATACGTGACATAGACTATCTTTCTACTCTCTTCTTTATTAATTGAAACATGGAAATAAATAAAAATTGTTTAATGTATTGTAAAATATACACTACGACCACACTATCGAAAATATTTATGCATGATAAATAAAATTTAGTTCAGCATTCCACGAAAATGTAATACGATAGTGAAACCACGTGGTATGTGTTCCATTCGTAAACAAAATATCAGGTATTATAGTATTTTTCTTTTAACTTTAGTGCTAATTAGTTAGTTACACTGTTACAAGTGCTTCAATTGACTTTGTTTAAAAAATCTTGGAAAAAAACTCAGGTATTTGTATCTGTCATATTTTTTGTAGTAAATATTGTAAGCCTTATCAAGTTAAGTCCGCCCTAACTTGTTTAATTTTTTTTTAATATTTCTATAATACTTCTATTTTGCTAAATGATAATTCTAAGGAATTATCTTCGGTCAGCAAACATTTGTAAAAATGTCTATACAGAGATGCTAATTAACTTAAATAAGAGAAATTAGTGAAAATTAAAGTCAAATAACTTTATTCAAAATGAGAAGTTCAATGAGGACTTTGTTTTTTTAATCAACTGTTTGCTGATATATATATATATATATA